>JACEGR010000872.1:0-209093 GCA_014170235.1 Listronotus bonariensis | reverse complement strand
CGAGTGAACGAATTGAGATATACTTCTTTTGCATTTGAAAGGTCAATTCTCCTAGATTTGCATGTTATATGTGACATTTGTTTGAAATCGAATTTTCTATGATATACAACGCGTGGGAAGAAGCTATGTAAATTTTATAATTTTTCATCCATCTCCCATTTTGTTAATAATGATTCAAAGGTGAAAATTATGTCTTGTGTTTATAGGTATACTCCATATCTCGGGACGTATTTGACGGTTTTTTGATAACCCCTCTGAAACAAAAGAAAAACGTTTTTTTCTAGAAAGCCAAATTTTCACGTATTTGTATGGTGGAAAACAAATCTTGTAATATGAGATGAGTAATCTGGATGTTTTTATATAAACCTGGTTAAAGACATACAGTGTGACTCAAAATAAACAATTAGCTTATAGGCGTAAATGACAAAAATGCAATTTCAAATTTGGCTATTTGGAATGTGGGTTTCCTTGATTGCACAAAACATTTTTTTATTATTATTTGACAGATCAAACAGGTCTTGACAGCTCTGCTAATCTGTATAAAATAGTGAATACAATCCCTTTCTGTCTTTTTTTACAATATTTTTAATAAAGTTAAACCAGGCATTAGAAACATGTCTAGCAAGTTATAATTTTGAAATTCATAAACAAATTTTGTTTTTTTTCTTTGCATATGAATAACATCTCAAGTTGTTTTTCAATGGATCAAGCTAAGCGTTTCAATATCTCATATCTATTGCTATAGAAAATCGTTACCATAGAAACATACACGTTATATAATTGTCGACATTCGAATTGGTTCAAGCTATTGAAGAGCAGTGTTTGCTAGTCCCACAGGCTTTTATCAATACTCCTAATAATGAGTATGCCTGAAAGATGCGAAGCTGTTCATCGTTCAAGGGGAGGTCCTACAAGATATTGAAAGCTTCTTCTGTACTTTATTTTTGTTTTATTATTGTTTTCTTTTGTTACATAATTCAATAAATGTAATAATATCCTATAAGCTTCCTTATTTTAGGACACACTGTATGCCCTTATTGAGGTTTATAAAAAAATCCTCCAACTTTTCTAGCTCTTGAAACATCTGTATTGATAACTTTTTCTAATGCCTGGTTTAACTTTATTAAAAATATTGTAAAAAAAAGACAGAAAGGGATTGTATTCACTATTTTATACAGATTAGCAGAGCTGTCAAGACCTGTTTGATCTGTCAAATAATAATAAAAAAATGTTTTGTGCAATCAAGGAAACCCACATTCCAAATAGCCAAATTTGAAATTGCATTTTTTGTCATTTACGCCTATAAGCTAATTGTTTATTTTGAGTCACACTGTATGTCTTTAACCAGGTTTATATAAAAACATCCAGATTACTCATCTCATATTACAAGATTTGTTTTCCACCATACAAATACGTGAAAATTTGGCTTTCTAGAAAAAAAACGTTTTTCTTTTGTTTCAGAGGGGTTATCAAAAAACCGTCAAATACGTCCCGAGATATGGAGTATACCTATAAACACAAGACATAATTTTCACCTTTGAATCATTATTAACAAAATGGGAGATGGATGAAAAATTATAAAATTTACATAGCTTCTTCCCACGCGTTGTATATCATAGAAAATTCGATTTCAAACAAATGTCACATATAACATGCAAATCTAGGAGAATTGACCTTTCAAATGCAAAAAGTATATCTCAATTCGTTCACTCGATTTAAAGTTATACCTGTTTGAAAATGAGTGAGAAAATCGCGTGGCTCACTTTCACTGTTGCGTAGTTTATATACCAAAACCATATTAAAAACCAAAAATCTGTTTTTTTTAATTTTTTACATTTATTGTAAGGTTATGTAAAAAAATCTAAATAGAAAAGTTGTACATCTTTACATTGTATGTATTTTACACTTAAACCCCCTCTTCTCCCCTCCCCTTTCTGACCTCAGATCACCTGAAATTTATTTTTTCTATAATTTTTTTATATTTCCTACCTTTTCCAGTGGGTTTCATTTTACTATATTTTTTTACTTTTTACTTTTTTTAAAGGCACCGGTCTATAAAAGAAATATATTTATTTAAGAATTACCCTGTATTTTTTTCTGATCTATGACCTGAAATATCCCTTATGGTTTTTTATGATTCCATTATGTTCTTTTCATTATTCCGAAAAATCTCCTTGATTCCACTTACCTTGTACTCTTTGAATTTGCATATTTTAAAGTTTCAATAGAATTTTTAGCTCCATGCTGCTCTTTTATAGTTAAAATTTCCCTATACTTTTCTTTAATATTGTATCTACGTACATGATACAAAGCTTTCGATATTCAATACTTGCAATCCACTTGCCATTCTTTGCTCCGACATCGAATTTTCAAGTGTTGAAAAGACCTTTAGCAAAAAAATAATTTTTGCATTGCATATTTTATTAGTTTAATTTCTAAAAAGTACTAGGGAGGTTTGGGAAGGCCCGACCACCTAATTTAAATATTGTGAAGTAACATATAAGTCTCTATTAAAAACGGCGTTGATTTTGTCCATTTGCTTTAGGTTTTGCATAAGTGAACGTTTTCAGTAAAAAAAACTTAACGTTTTAAAACCCTACCAATGGGCGGACATGTCAGATAGGTTGGATAAGGCCACCCACCTAGGGTGGACAACGTCGGCCATCAATTAGAATATTTTACACTATAAAATTAATAGTTATTTATTAGATAAGTGAGTTATATTACATATAAGTCACGCAAGAAAAGTTTAACTCTCGAGCCCGAAGGGCGAGAGAGGTAATTTTCTTAAGTGACTTATATGTAATAACTCACGTGTCTAATACAAAATTTTATCCAACACTTTCGTATAAATCGTTTTTAATATCGAAAATAATATGAAAACGTCATCCATTATTTTACTTGTCATTGTCAACACCAGCAACAAAATTTTGTATTGTCTATAATTCACTAGTGAGCTAAAGTACCCTTTAGCTCACTAGTGAATTATAGACAATACAAAATTTTGTTGCTGTGTTGACAATGACAAGTAAAATAATGTACTATAAGTCACTAGTGACTTATAGTACACTTTATATCCTCAAAATCTAATCAATTATGTAGATATTATATGTAAGTGTTGGATAAACCATATAACTTATTATCTAATGGTTATTATAAGTTTTATAGACATTCAGATTTTTAATTAATTAATTAAATAAAGGTATGGGTACAAGACTATAAGTTAAACCTTACATAAAAAATTAAAATATTTTTATTCAATTTTTTATAAAAATATTGAAAATAAACAACATTGTTGTTATTTTTATGTTTTAATTATAACCTTAAAGCAATTTTCCCTGGGCGCTTTAACGATAACGTAATATTCCTTTAAAATTGCAATTTTCTTTAAAAACTTTACAAAACAGCTAAGTTAGCAGCTTAGCTTTTATGTTTGTATTCAGCCGACTGGGATGGACTCAGGGACTTCTTCGCCACTTACCCCTGGGTTTCCCTCTGCTTTTCTTCTCGTGATCCTTCTAAAATTTGCAGTCAACTTACTGAATCAATTCAATTGAGCATTGAAACCTATCCACACCATCAAGAACCCCAAACAATCCAATAACAAACCCTGGTTTTCCAAATCTTGTGAAAATGCTTGAATTGTTTAGGTTCACAAAAAGTTTCTACAGAATCCTAGTCCAGAAAACCCACAGGTCAGCATTGAAGCAAGAAACTACTCCAATCAAACAATATCTGAAGCCAAAGACTCCTTCGACAATCGTATTAAAAACAAAGTTCCTTTTTGCTCAAATGGCACCAAATCTTTCTGGTCCTTTGCAAAAATATTTTTGTACCAGCTCTTTTCCACCACTAACTTTGGAAGATTAATTTATTTCTATCGCTAAAGGAAAGACAGAACTATTTGCTAAACAATTTGCTGCCAATTCAACCTTTGAGTCTCCCGTACATCATCCTGCAAGCAATTCCAGCGATTACTCCAGTTCCACATAAAATGCCCGATATTATTTTTAAACGTGAAACAGGCGTATTCTTCCTTCTCTTAACACAAACAAATCGTCTGGGCTGGATGGCATACCTGCAGTCGTTTAAAAAAAATGTGCTTTAAAACTTGCACTAAACTTAACTCGTCTTTTTTGAATTATTTCTTAGGACAAAGGTATCATTTCGGAGAGCTGGAAAGCTGCACGTGTTCAACCTATTCAAAAGAGAGGATCTAAATCTCTTTCATCTAACTATAGACCAATTTTAATTCTTTCAGTTCTTTGTGTAAAGTAATGGAGAAATTCATTAATTTACAAATTCTTAAGTATTTAGAAAAACACAAAAGTTTGCGTGATAGGCAGTACGGATTTCGCCACAAAAGATCTACAGCAGATCTTCTTTCCTTCGTTATCACACTGCTGGAATAAGTCTCTTGAGTTGCTAGGTGAGTCCCAGATCGTTGCTCTTGATATATCCAAAGCTTTTGATCAGGTTTGGCATGCCGCACTTCTTAATAAACTTTCCTCCTATGGTCTTTTAACTAAACTCTGTACTTGGTTTTCTAGTTATCTATCTGATCGACGTATATCAGTTATTATGGGCGGCCATTCTTCAAGCTTTTACCAAGTAATAAATGCTGGAGTGCCTTAGGGCTCAGTTCTGGCATCAACATTGTTTCTTCTTTACATTAACGACCTTTTCTCGTTCACAACTAATTCCATTCATATTTTCGCCGACGATAGTACCCTTCACTCCAGTTTTCAGCAGGTTTCTAACCCCATCACTACACCTTATTTGAAAAACAAACGCCGAGCGATGCAGATATCTCTTTCGCAGGATCTTAATATTGCATCCAAAACACAATCATGTTTCTTGTCGCGAAAAGAGTCATCAAATACTTTTCTTCTACTTATGAGTGGCCAAGTTTTACAGAGCACAGTCATTTTCAATCTTGTAGGCGTCTCATCTGAAAGTAACCTTAACTGGCATTAACACATTGTATCTATAGCCACGGCAGCTTAAAAAAGCTTGGATTTCTTTTTCGAGCCAAAAGTATTTTCTCCTTATAATTTATACACTCGTTATGTGTCCCAAATCCGACCTCCCTTGGAATATTGTTCTCATATCTGGGGCATGGCATCCCCCACAACCCTCAGCATTCTTTATTTCATTCAAAGAAGAGCTTCATTTCATTAATGATCCTTTACTTACAGAAAGGCTTTTCTTCTCTTGCCCATCGTCGGGCTGTGGGGGATTAATCGCTTTTTATAGGTACTTTCATGGCTTCTGCTCTAAGAAATTGTCCAGTATAATTCCTTCCCTTACGGTTCTCAGCAGAGAAACTAGTGGTGCCACGCGTATGCATCCTTATATGGTCCAACTGGATAGACCCCGAACTTCTCACTTTGTTCGTTCTTTTATTCCTAGAGTTTCTAGAATGTGGAACCTGCTGCCCGCGGAGGTCTTTCCTTCCCCCCTCCCAAATCTTTAAGTATTTGAGTCACGTGTCAACAAACTCCCTTTTACCTTAAGACACCCACTGTACGGTAAAATTTAGGTTTTAAGCCTTCGTGGATTGTACAAAGATAAAAAAAATGGTAGACATCGGATCGATTAGAGGTTGCGTTTAGAAATTATGACGGTAAACGTCGTTACCCGCTGGTTGGGGCTTCCCGGACCTCTCCTACATAATATCAATATTATTACTTAATAACATTAAAGATACAATAGGATGCTCAACCAAAAAAAATAAAGATACAATCAGATGCTCAACCAAAAAAAAAACAAAAAAAGTTTAAATACCCCTATTTTTCGTATTCTTTACCAGAACTCTCTCTGCTAACGCGTTTCGTTGATAAAATTTATCCACTGCTTTTTACAAAATTAAATGGGATAAATAAAAAACAATTAAAACCTTTCCTAAAAACACGTTTTTGTTTTTTGCAATTATAAAAGAGTTTTGTCATAAAACAACGAATTATGTAGTTTTGCTGGTGCAATTTTAAGTTTATAGTAGCACAAAGGAAAAAAATACTTAAGCAGAAAACCTGATATAGAAAGTTACGGTAGACTAAAAATACCTAACATTTTACTGTAGGTATAACAAAAAATAATTTAATACACTACAAACATGTTTAAAGCAGAATTTAGTAACAAACAAGACATACAGAATTAGCTAAATTTGTACCTTAGTAAATAAACAAGTTTAAATGACGTTAAAATTAAAAAGTTAAAAAAAAATATTATTTTTTTAATGTGGCGATGTTTTATAAAAGTAATCCTAATAAATTTCGCGATATTAAAACTTTAATAATAAACAATACATATATTTATCTATCCAAATAATAAATTATTTAAAACAAATACAAAATATAACCTAATAATTGATAATAATTTATTTACTTTTCAATTATTGGCAAATTCTGCAATAATTAAACAAACGTCACGAATTCCCGCGATTTATTGCACGACGAACAAAATAAAAACCGGGACGTCTCGTTTATTATGAGTAATTAATCAGCGGATATGCGAGACCGGAAAGCATAAATCAGAAGTGGGATTTTAATAAAAGTTCCGAAAACCACCAATAAAAGTGAATAAATAAATGATTATAAATGATTTCAGTTGCAGTATACTAAAAATAAATTAAATTCATAAAGTAAGTGACGAACTATGTAATTTATTTTTAAATAATTAATAGTTTAAAAAACTAAAAAACACGCTTTTATATGCAACTGAACTAAAAATTAAAAAATAATTTTTCATTAAAAAAATATTTTCACTTCATAGTAAAAAGCGTGGGGTGCTTAATATATTAAATGTTATAATTATTATATTTGCCAATATCTATGATGGAAAAGTTATGAAAAATAGTAAAATGCACCCCACGCTTTTTACTATGAAGTGAAAATATTTTTTTTAATGAAAAATTATTTTTTAATTTTTAGTTCGGTTGCATATAAAAGCGTGTTTTTTAGTTTTTTAAACTATTAATTATTTTTCATTTTTTAGTTCGTTATATTGCACAAAATTCTTAATATAACAGTAAATTAGAACATACTATTTAATTAAGCAGCAAAAGAAAATAACCAGCCCCCTATGAAATGACAATGGTAGCAAATTTTAAAATTTGCAAAAGATTGCAACTCACTAAAAAATTTCTTCTTCATTAAGTAGCAAAGTTTCAAATTTTGCCAACAGATGGCAATCCAGGCAATGTTTGGACCGTTGCCAACATTTTGCAATCCACTAAAAATTTCTTCTTCATTTAATAGCAAAGTTTGAAATTTTTCCAACAGATGGCATCCTAGGTGTTGTTTTTATAATATAATGGAATTTTTTTCCTGGCGATTAAAAAAAAGATAAAGGGATACTGTTTGCAGATTATTGCATTGTCATGGGTCCTTAATACGTGTGCAAAGTTTCAAAGAAATCGAATAGCTGGAAGTTGGTTAAAATTAGGCTCAAAGATTCCGTTACATAGGCAGCCAGATAGATAGTTACAACCCAAGTTAATAAAAGCGTGTTAAAAATATATATTTGACAAACATGTAACCATAATTTCTTACACACTCCTAGCTAGACTAAGGGAAAATACTAGTCATTATCAGAAGTGGGATTTTAACAAAAGTTTTGAAAAACCGCCAATAAAAGTGGAATAAATAAATAGTTATAAAGGATTTTAGTTGCTGTATACAAAAATAAATTAATTTCCTAAAGTAAGCAATGAACCATGTTATTTATTTATAAAAAATGATTGCAAAATTTAACTAATTTCTTAAATATTTTAATCTATGGGAAGCCATTATTAGAAGTGAAATTTTAATAAAAGTTCCTACAACCCGCCAAAAAAGTGAATAAATAATTGATTTTAGTGGCAGTATACCAAAAATAAATTAAATGTATTAGGTAACGATAAACTATGGTATTTATTTAAAATGTATATATATATATAATAGAGAGAGGTAGTCGTTGCTGACTAGTTGGAATTCAAACTTGTAAATATTGGGGATTGCAGCAAATGAAAGACAGAATTCTCTTTTAAAGTTTTTCCAAGCTTTCGGAAATGTTTATTTTCATTTCTCAAGGATACTGAAATGAATACAAAGTACGATGTAAGGTTATACAACTTAAGTAAGGAATGTTACGAACTTACATCTTTGTTGAGGTTATTTTATATGATGTTCATAATTAAAAACTAAAACTATTAACATTGCAAGACGTAAGAACAATCTGAAGTCACTAATTTACATAATTAATCGAGATTCGAATTAACAGTTTCATTCACAATCCACCTGTTTAATCTGACATTTGACAAGACAGTTGAAAGACAGTTATTTAAAAGGTTACGAAACGCACTGGTTTGTTTTATCGGGACATATTACCGGACATATAAGAAAGCGTAAGTTACACGACAAACCGTAACCTCAAACACAACCAGTGCGTTTCCTAATCTTTTAAATAACTGTCTTTCAACTGTCTTGTCAAATGTCAGATTAAACAGGTGGATTGTGAATGAAACTGTTAATTCGAATCTTGATTAATTATGTAAATCTTAACATAAATTTATCCGATTGCTTTCTCTCTTAGTGACTTCAGATTGTTCTTACGTCTTGCAATGTTAATAGTTTTAGTTTTTAATTATGAACATCATATGAAATAACCTCAACAAAGATGTAAGTTTGTAACATTCTTTACTTAATATAAATGTTTTCAGTTACAGTATAAAAAAATTAATTTTATTTATGAAGTAAGCGATAAACGATGTTATTTATTAAAAAAAAACAAGAGAAAAATGTAACCAATCGTAGATATTCTAAGATGTGGGGAAATACTAGTCATTATCAGAAGTGTAATTTAATTAAAAGTTTCGGTAACCGCCAATAAAATAAACATAAAAATTATTAAAAATTACATCTAGTTACAGAATACAGAGAAATTAAAACCGCAAAGAAAGTAAAGTAAAGTATTTTTTGTGTTTAAATGTCATAGAGAATGATGTGAACTGAATAAGTAACCCGTGAAACAATACCACGACCATTTATTGTAGTAGCAGGAATTTTCTAGTCGTATTTTTTTAATTGACTAATACTTTGGTTGTATCACTACTTTGTAAAGTGGTTGTGCAAGATAAGCAAAATTCAACGCTTTTTTATTTTTTTTTATTTGAAAAAAAAGTCGCATCCACCTTAAGGTTATTAGCGACAATAAAATATGCTAAGTACAATAAATTAGGATTAGAGTTTGTTTAAGATGTCTATGGCTTTAAGATAGTTCAACAAGTATTCCACTGGGCAGTCTTTTCCAAGAAGTTGTAGAAGGCTGTTTGGGATATTGTAAGACAATCGTTCTCTAACGTATTTAGGACAGTTAATTAATATGTGAGAGATGCTGTTTGTTAAATTACATGTATCACACAGGGGTGGGTCACTATTAGAAAATAAGTAGGAATGGGTAAATCTCGTGTGCCCTAGAAGAAGGCGTGTGAGAATAACCTGTAAACGTCGGTTGCTGGTTCTAGGCTTCCATGGATTAACATCGTCTTTAATTGATCTAAGCTTGGTTCTCGAAATATCCCATTCATTTTTCCATTGGCGTAAAACTATGGTTTTAAAAATGACTTAATGTCTCCGGGCGCACTAACGCGAGACAGTTCAGCGTTCGCACTAGTTATTGCACTTCGCGCACTTTCATCTGCGTCTTCATTTCCCGGAATACCGATGTGCGAAGGTATCCAAATAAATTCGATATTTTTATTATGTTCCTGAGCTCGTAAAAGTTCTGTTTTGATTAATTTTTCCACTGGATGTTTTGGGTATAGGTGTTGGATTGCTAGGAGGGAACTAAGAGAGTCAGTAAGAAGTAAAATTTTTGAAAAAGTGGACAAGTTTATATGTTTTAGTGCTTGGTACAGAGCATAAAGTTCCGCAGTGAATATACTAGTGTGGGGTGGAAATTTAAACATGAAGGTGGAGTACTTATAGTAGTATTATTACAAACGCGGCGCCAACTCCATTCTCAGATTTTGAGCCGTCGGTAAATACTTTTGCGAAGGAGTTATATTTTGTATCAACTAAACTATTTAATGCGTTTAAGATTACTGTATTACTGGTGTTATGTTTATCGAAAGATGTTAGAGAGGTGTTGCATTCAGGAACGTTTATTGTCCATGGTGGTGGATGATCGATATTCTCGGGAAAAAATTCGGTATCTTCAACGCTTTTTATAGCCCATGTTTCTGTTTGTCTTTCCCCAAAATTGACCCCTATTTGCGAGGACAAATTTTAAGCCAAATTTACTGGTTAAATCCGTAATTTGCTATCTTTATTGTTTACAGATATTTATTAATTATATTAAAACATTTTTACAGCAAGTATTTACACATATTGCAGATTTTTTTTCTAAGATGGCGCATTTATGATTAATTTTTTTTTAATGAGGATGAAACAAATAACTTTTTGTATTTCTTAAAATCCGTTTTTAGACATTACATATTATGTTTGTAATTTATTATTGATATTGGGTGGTAGTTACCCTAGAAAAAAGTAATCATGATTTACTGTATGCACTCTTTATTTGCTTTTATCCAACACTTACATATAATATCTACATAATTGATCAGATTTTGAGGATATAAAGTGTACTATAAGTCACTAGTGAGCTAAAGTACCCTTTAGCTCACTAGTGAATTATAGACTTTAGCTCACTAGTGACTTATACTAATTCTTTATTACTTCCAACATTTCACAATTAAAAAAATAACATAAAACAACTAATATATTATACTACAATTTATTCGTGTTTATATTAACAGTAATTGTTATATTAGATTTATCTTGGACAACGTTACATTGTGCGGAGTGTTCTTCAGGAAGTCTTTCAGCACTAGTACTTGCCTTGGTGCTCTTCACCCTGTATTCGTCTTGCAATCTCAAACTTGTTAGAGATGCAATCTTCTAAATATCCTTCTGCCCCAGCATTGACTAGAAGTGTCGCTGAAGAACGCCGCATGCTATGACCACCATATAAGATTTCATCAGGTAGTTGCAAATAATGAGCAACTACTCTCGGAATTTTCGAAATTTTATTTATTCCCACGCATTGCCTAGTGCACTTGCCTTTTGAAAGTTGACAAAAATCTTTTGTGAGGCGTGTTCTCTGGCCTTAGGGACACATATTTTCTAAATAATTCAAGCACATTTACCAAAAATCCTTCTTTTAAAATTGTAAAGCTTCTCGATTTGTTCGTCTTGGTATCAGGTATAGAAACATATATGTACTGGCCTTTATCTACTATATCTTCAATACTTAAGCGAGTTAGTTCGTCACAACGGCATGCACCAGCGATTCCCAATATCAATGCAACCTATAAAAATCCGAACAGATAAATATTTAATACCAGAAACTAAAGTAAATTCATACCTTTGACATTAAGTGCTAGTCGTCAGGTGTCTCAGCCAAAAAATTTTTCGATGTATTGCCTCTCCAGAATTTTTGCCTTTTCGGTTTGAAATTTCTTGAATTGCTCTTCAAATAAGCGACAACTTTTCCATGCCTCCCTATATCCACGTTCTTATATACTTTTAAGGTCCTTTTTATCGTGCAATACTTGGTCCACATGATGAGGGAGCAACTTTTTCAAGTCAAAGCAAATGGCCATAAGCAACATCTTCATGTATATTTTCGCTCCTCAGCCTTTTCCTCCATTGCTTCAAGAAATCTTCCGGATTCTTTTGATATGTGCCGTTAGTTTTGACTTCTCTGGAATTAGGCTTTGCATGTCGCTACGCAGCTTCTTTCCAAAATTTCACAGCAGGGCACCACAATTTTCCATTTCGCGAAAGCATTTTTTTATGTTTGTCACCACAAAGTTGTTCCCTAAACAAACCACGTGGTTACCAGCAACAATGCACTGACCAACTCAGGCTTGCTTGCAAAATACAAAGATTTTTGTTTGACAGGTGTGTGGCAATGACAAGTAACAAATAATGGATAATAGATTTTTCAAATTATTTTCGATATTAAAAACGATTTATACGAAAGTGTTGGATAAAATTTGTATTAGACACGTGGGTTATTACATATAAGTCATAAGAAAATTACCTCTACAAACTTTTCTTGCGTGACTTATATGTAATATAACTCACTTATCTTAATAAACTTAATTATTATTTTATTGACTGTAATTTGTAACATCGTCTATTTTTTTATATTTTATTTGTTTTCGGGAATACAAATTTAAACAAAATAATATTATTTTCTCCAGAATTTAAAGAAAATTTAACTCCTTAAAAACATTTTTGCAGAGCTATTCTGCTCTTGCAAAATATAAATTATGATTATAAAAATTATGATAATAAATTATTTAATATAAAATAAATATTTTATTTGAACATAAAAAATTAAAACTAAAAAACCTACTCAGAAAGGTCGCCACCTCAAAACATTTTATAGAACATAGGTTCAAGCTTTCGGTCGAAATTATTTTATAAATAATCTTATCATAAAATATAAGTTTCCAGCGAGACTGCTATACGTTAACTGATTTTTGACGCGCCTTGTAAAAATGTGGAAAACTTTATTTAAAATGACTAATAAGCTGACTTACTAACAACATTTCCTTTGTGCCATTTAATTGATCCGAGAAAAGTCAAATTATATTTTTTGTTAAACCGTTTATAATAATAATTTAATACCGCCAATAGGGGAAAAATATTAATTTTTTAAATTAAAATTAAAATATATGCAGGGTAATTTTTAAGGTTGATATCTTTATTTTTCAACTAGCACAGCAAGTAAAGAATTCAAAAAAGAATTAAAAAATTTTAAAATAAAATTATGTTTAAAAATAGTTTTTTCCGTAATACCCGAGGTGTTAGAGTTTTGTAAGAAAAAAAGGTCTTTTTTATCATAGCGCTGCTACGACTTCGAATCATGTCCACAAAAGAGTGGCACGGGGTTGGCTCGAATTCGACGCTCATCATTGAGGATTTCCGGAGACCGTGAGAGATGCGGGATCCGGTTAAATGAAAGGCAAAGTTGCGCAATTTGATGCTCAATAAAATGCCGTTTTGCGTTTTAAAAGATTCTAGTACTTCGAAGATATTCGAAATAAACAGAATTTTCAATTTTGGTTTCTATTGTTTCCTGGGTATATTTGTTAAGATAACCTAAAATGAAAAACACGTTTTCATGGCCACTTTTTCTGCTCTATAATTTAATGTGATTAAATATTGAATCTGACTTTTCGGCTTCTGGCGACCATCATCAACTTAATTTTTTTAAATACGGACGTGATATTTTTAAATTTAATTAAATCCTTTCATCATTCTTTAAAACACTATATATCGCCACTTTGATATTTGCCGACGTTTCGTACAGACAATTCCATCACCAGAATATTGCATATTTATTATTTAACCATAATATGGCCCTGAACTACATTTTTAGGTAAAAAAGTAAAAAAAAGAATAAACTTATTACATATTGATAATGTTTAATTGCAAATCATTGATATCTAACAGCGGAAATTACTTTATTAACAGAAACTAACCAGCAGGTACAATTCAAGGGAGAACTTTATTTAATGTATGGATTGGTATGTGGAGAAAAAAATTATTGGACCTTTCGTTTACGAAGGGAGCTTAACTTCCGAACGATATCTAAATTTGATTAGGAATGAGAGATCTTAGTCCCTAGATTATTTCCTTTGGGGATATCTTAAAAACCGTTTATTTAAAAATGCATCTCACGACCTTTAATTACTACGAAAAATTTGAGAAGGGAAGTCGCTGCCATTCCTGCGAGAACAATTAATCGAGGCTGTATTAAAAATACAAAGCAAAGCAAGAAAAATGCATCGAGGCGGAAGGTTATCTCTTTTGAACACTTATAATAGTTATTAAATTATGTTTATTTTTAATATGGGCATCAAGATAGTATTACAAATTGTTTATGTAAGCTGATTTGTTGCCTACCTATTTGTTTCTTATGTCTAATATTCATAAAATTTTCAGTTAATAAAGTAATTTTCGCTGTTAGCTATCAATGAGTTGCAATAAAAAGATTACTGAATATGTAATAAGTTTATAGTATATAATTATTTTATATTTTTTTGCCTTCTTACCTAAAAATGTAGTTCAGGGCCGTATTATGGTAAAATAAATATGCAATATTCTGATGATGGAATTTTCTGTACGAAACGTCGGCAAATATCAAAGTGGCAATATATAGTGTTTTAAGAGTGATGAAAGGATTTAATTAAATTGAAAAAAATATCAGTTCCGTATTTAAAAAATTAAGTTGATTATGGTCGCCAGAAGCCGAAACGTCAGATTCAATATTTAATCACACTGAATTATAGAGCAGAAAAGTGGCCATGAAAACTGGTTTTTCATTTTGCGTTATCTTAACAAATATAGCCAGAAACAATAGAAACCAAAATTGAAAATTCCGGTTGTTTTCGAATATCTTCGGAAGTACTCAGAATTTTTAAAACGCAAAACGGCATTTTATTGAGCATCAAATTGCACAACTTTGCCTCCATTTAACCGATCCTGCATCTCTTAAGGTTTCCGAAATCCTAATGATGAGCGTCGAATTCGAGCCACCCTGTACACCTCTTTTAACCATTGCATTCCATTTTTTGCTGTTAAAATTTATAAAAAAATACCAGTGGCTTTCAAACAGGATTAAAAATTATATTAATAATTTGTTTAAAAATAAGGTTAAAACCTTACATTGCTACAGGTTAAACCTAATAATAAACGGTAATCAGTTGTTAAATTTTTTTATTTAAAGTCAAAACACGAATTTTATATTATAATTTTTATACAGAAATGTATACGAAAAATTTTAAATTTTATTTCAATGATACTTTTATTGTACTTTAACTTTTTTATTTTTATAAATAATCAAACATGTACTTATTTCTACTAATTTATTTTGCAACTTATATAAAAAAATACACATTCTGAGCGGCAAACTAATTGGAAACGTTAAGTTCCATATAGAAAACATCAAGTAGGTGTATCTTTAAAATGTCACTTATCATTAAGGTTACAAGTTATCATTTGTTTGTTGTCAAAATTTTGTTCGGGCTTCAGTTGAATGTCATTCTTCTTTCAAATATGGGTTCGCAAAAAGTTGTAATGAAACTGAAAGACAAATTATAATTGACTTAAAGCAGAAAAGGTTATTCGTACAAGAATATTGCTGAAATAATTAACCGTTCAAAAAAGCACTATTTAATGCTATTCATTATTTTAACTTACATGGAACAGTTAAAAATGTCCCCAGAAAGGGACGTCCTATGGAAAAAAAGTTTTTGTAGAAAATCCACACCAATTCAGCTTTAGAAGCGTTCGTAACCGTTACACGAAGCAGATCTTTTTAGAAGGGTTCCAAGAAAGAAACCACTTGTATCGAAACGAATCAAAGAAGTCGTTTGGAATTTGCAAAACAACATCTTGCTTGGACTGTTCAACAATGGAAGCAAGTGTTATGGTCAGATGAAACCAAAATAAAATAAATTTGGTTCAGATGAAAAACGTTTTGATTTGGGGTCCACCAAAGAAAGAATTCGATCCTAGTTACACGAAAAAAAAAGTAAAATTTCAGAGGTGGTTCCCATCATGGTATGGAGTTGTTTTTCTTGAAATGAGGGTTGTACCACTTTCATAGAATAAATAGTACCAATGGATCAGAATAGAATATATTAATATAATGCAAAATGTGATGAAACCCTATGCAGAAGAAAATTTATCGGTATTATGGTAACAGCATGGCTTCAAGATAATCAAGTTGAAGTTCTGAAATGGCCATCTTGTAGTCCAGGACCTTAACCCTATAGAAAATCTCTGGATGATATTAAACGGAAAGTGGCTTTGAAAAATTATGCAAATTTCGACGAATTGTTTGACGCCATGAAACATGCATGGGCTGATATTCCGATTGTACACGTGTAAACACTAAGTAGAGTCTATGCCTAGAAGACGTTTGAAGGTAATTAAAGCAAATGGCCATCCAACTTAGTATTGATGCTAGATTTAGTATATTGTATTTGTAGTTAGAAAATCTTTAATTTGAAAATTACGTTTCCAATTAGTTTGCACAAGAATTTGCATTTTTATATAGGTTAAAAAATAAATTAGTAGAAATAAGTACATGTTTGATTATTTATAAAAATTAAAAAGTTAAAAATTACAATGAAAGTATCCTTGAAATAAAATTTGAAATTTCTCTTATACATTTCTGTATAAAAATTATTAAATTGTTTTTAAGTATCGTTTCCAACTAGTTTGCCGCCACTGTATCTAGAGTGGTAGGAAAGTTATGATAAAAAGGGCATTTTTAACACGCTTTTATTAACTTGGGTTGTAACTATCTATCTATCTATCTATGTAACGGAATCTTTGAGCCTAATTTTTACCAACTTCCAGCTATTCGATTTCTTTGAAACTTTGCACACGTATTAAGGACCCATGACAATGCAATAATCTGCAAACAGTATCCCGTTATCCTGGTTAGGATCGCCAGGATAAAAAAAATCCTTTATAATATATAAACAACACCTGTGTTGCCATCTTTTGCAACATCCCAAACTTTTCTCAGGAACTTTAGCTACTCTTGACAAAATGGCGAAGGAATTTTTAGTGAATAAACTGGAGCATTTTTACATACATACATGCATATCGAACTAAAAATGAAAAATAAATAATAGTTTAAAAACTAAAAAACACGCTTTTATATGCAACCGAACTAAAAATTAGAAAATAATTTTTCATTAAAAAAAATATTGTCACTTCAGAGTAAAAGCGTGGGGTGCATTTTACTATTTTTTCATAACTTTTCCCTCATAGATATTGGCAAATATAATAATTATAACATTTAATATATTAAGCACCCCACGCTTTATTATTTTTAGTTCGGTTGCATATAAAAGCGTGTTTTTTAGTTTTTTAAACTATTATTTATTTTTTAAATTTAAACACCCTGTATTTTGGAAAGGAAACATTTTTAAACATAATTTTATTTAAAAAATATTCCCATTTTCTTTCATTCTATACTGTGGTGAGAGAAATATATCAACCTAAAAATTACCCTGTATAATAAAAACTATTTTAACGGTTTTTATAATTATAATATTAATTTACCTAAAATAAAAATGATAGTGATAACTATTAACAAAAAATACAAAAATTCTTTGTCCCATAAAGTAATTTTTTCGATACTTTAAAATCTGATGCCTGGAAAGAAGGCTGTCGAGGTGGATAGTATTGAATGCTTTGTACCGTGAGATAATGCAACGTTAGAAAAGACTGATACACTGGACTAGGAAAAGTGGGGGAAAATTGAAACGTAGCGAAATATTACGATGCAATATAATACTAAATATGATATTTAAAATGTAAAACGTGCTCCTTCTGAGAGCACAAGGTAAGTGGATATATAGAAAAATTAGCTTAAAATAGAGGATATACAGGACAATCAAACGTAAGTCGGCACTATTGCTGACTTCTTTTTGTTGGAGATACAAAATCGGTTAAATTAGTGAAGTTGTAGTATTTTTTTCGCTGATTATCGTGCTGCCGACAAAGAAGAATTAAACATTGGGTTTTCAAGTTGCAAAAAATGAACTTTTTTAATAGAACATTCTGTAGCTTTAAAAGATTCACATGTAATATAACTTGATAGAAAATCAAAATATACAAAAAATATGCACTTTTATTCGAAAAACTGAAGTTTACGTTACTTTGGGTTAAACGAGGTGATTTTAAGGTTGGTTTGATTATAAAAAAAATATTAATTTATGCTTTAATTTTACTGTAAAATTTTTATCAGTTTTTCTATAAACTAAAATAAGGCTTAACAACATTTTGTGTTACCCAATACAGGGTGTTTCGGGAGGGAAAGGGAAATATTTTGGGGAACACGTTCACAAGGTCAAAATATGAGAAATTAACTCATATGTTTTATTCCGATTCTTAACCGTCTCTGAAATAACCAGTTCTAAAGTTTTTGTAATTATTTTTAATTTTAAAATCAACATAAACTATACTACTAAAACAGGAAAATTCCACTTGTTCTGGATAGTTTTTGAAAATAACCCCAGCAACTTTAATACAAGCTGCAGCATACTACCGATGAGTGAATGTGTGAGGCATTACGTATGGAACCTTTTCTCTTTTCGGATCAGAAACGCCCAGAATCAATCAAACTAACAACCAAGCTTTTCAAAACTATCAGTCAATTAAATTAGGTATTGACAACCAATAAAATACTTACAAACTGGAGAAATACAACACTTCCTAATTACTCCAAAACTTAAAAAAAAACTTTAAAACCGATTATTTTAGAGACGGTTGGGAATCAGATTAAAACATATGGGTTAATTTTTCTTATTTTAGCCTTCTAAACATGTTTCCAAAATATTTCCCTTTCCTCCCGAAACACCCTGTATACTGGGCGTTTAAAAATTAATTTCGTATATCTAAGAAAAATATTTTACAAATGTAACAGAACGGCAGTGCTTTTACATTTTTAAGTTTTTTTTTAAATTAAATTTTTAATAAACAATAATTATGATTTAGTAAAAGTTGATAAGAGTCTTAAAGAAGAAAATAACTCTTTCGTACGGATAAAAATAATGTAGGTGTTATTAACTTACCATTATTCATAAAGAACGGATGTATAACAAAAGGTCGATAATGAGAATAAAAAAAAAAAAACATAAATATTATAAAGTAATAGCACATTACATACCGAGGTAAAAAGTGTTCCATTACTAGGTATGGCAACGATATATCGATTATTTTTAAATATCGATAAATCGGAAATCAAATATTTATAATTTTCATCGATATTTAACTTCTCATATATCGATACATCGATATCGAATATTTTCGATTATTTGTGGTAGATAGGTAAAATTAATAATAATTTTTTACTTAAATTTTTAAAACTCTCAAAAAATGTTGTGCAGGTAAATAAAAAACAAGGTATCAAGGTCATTTTTACTAATATGCCGTATTTATTTACCCACTGCCTAATAGGAAAAAATAATAATAAAAAATATGTAATATAAGATAATTTATCGATATTTTTTCTATCTCAAATAGCGATATATTGCTCTTCGATATATCGAATAATCGATATTAGCCAAAACGATATTTATTGATATAGATATATCGATGTTTTTTTAAATTTTACATTACTATCCATTACTGTAAGGAGAAAAGGATGGTTTACAGAGACAGTGATGAAACTTTTTACCAGAGTCTCTCCGCGATCTTCGAATTGTGCGGTCACGTTAAGTAGGAGGCTACATAGCCTTCTCGGTAGGAGAGCTGAAGGAGTTGTACGGGCGTTTCTGTGCCTTTGCGGATCGAGGAAAGACTCATGGTAAATTGATAGCATCTTTCTTCTGGAACTAAGCGCTGTAAGTGCAGATTCCTAAAAAACCTGATGTTTTCAGGTTAGCGGGGTGCACGTGTTTTCTTAACGGCCGAGGACGTTGGCGCTCTCTACTGGAAGTGTCAGCAAGTAACAGTGAAGGTTATGTACGATACCAGCAGCAGTTTTTAGATTGACAGCTACAATTTATGCATTGTATCGATTATTATTTTGTTTCAAACAAAACTAAACATTTGAACCGGAATTTCTGCGCTTGACCATCCAGATTTTCCATGTTTAAAGCCCTGGAAAGCATACTTCGGAAGGGAGAGAGCTGGTTAATCGTCTTGCAACAGGGCCAATAACAAAAAGGCAAAGCAAAACTTTTCACCAAGGTTTGTTTATTAGTTTATTTACAACCAGTTTTTTCAAATTTCTAATAATTTTTTTTAATCAAAAATATGTCAACTTTACAATATAATTTTTAATTTGTTAAATTATTACGCCATCAAACATTTATTGCGCATAAAAGTGTGGCAGAAATGTTTAAAATATTAGACGAGATGTCAAGTTGGCAAACTTTTAAATTTATGCGACTGTTGCCAGTGTTACTTTTACTTTTGGTCCCCCGGAAGGAAACTTAACTTTCCTCTTGTGGGAGGCAAGTAAAAGTTAGAAAAGTGACACTTTAAACTTTTAAAATGTCAACATTACATACATCGTTGTAAATATAGTACATATTACGCGTGAAAAATGATCTAATTTCACACGAGTGGGAATATTGTAGCACGAGGCGTTAGCCGAGTGCGACAAACCCACGAGTGTAAGAAAGTCATTTTCACACGAGTACTGTACACTATTTTTCCTGCGACCACAAATTATTCACCAAAAAATAAATAAATTAAAGTTTGTCTGTTCAGAAAAAATAAAAAACAATTGAGAACTCTTGCAACACTAGGGTGATATTTACTTTGCAACACTAGTGTGATATATACTTTTCCTCATCTGCTATATTATACTGTTTTGACAATATTTTTACATCGAAAATCACCTACCTAGAAGCATTATATAACTTTTATCATTTTGGAATTTAAAAAGGCCCTCACTTAATAAAAATTGTATGGTTTTGTTAGGTAATAACGCTAATAGTTTAATACGGTTTTCTGCTATTATAAGGGTTTTTTAAAAATTATCGATTCTTACATATTTTAGACACTCTTCTAAATAAAACGTAAGTGGTGCATATCCAAAATATTCCGTTTTTTAAAAATATCAGTAAATAAACTTACGGGATCGGGGAGTGAAAGGGGTGCTGGGTGGGGGTAAAATTGGTAAAACGAGTTAATGAAACTGAACATCACATGTAAAACTAAGTAAAAATAACAGTTTTTCTCCTCATATTTTTAAGAAAAATATGTATTATTGTTGTGCTAACAATAAAAGTTATTAATGCACTTTAAGAACTATATTTCATAAAAGTAAACTAATTCAAAAATACACAAAAAAGTACAATTCTAGCCATCTTAACAGAACTGTACCACCACGGCTAATCACCGCGCCAATAGTCGAATGCCTGAGTCACTAGATTTATTAATCTTATGACAATCATGTTTAGGCAACCAATTATATTGTTTCGTAAATTTTAATAAATATAAAATAAGATGATTTTCGCTTAATTTGACGTTCCTATTGTTTAAGGTAAATAAAATGTTTCTCCTCTACTGCTCAACTACTAATAAATATGTCACTTGCAAACCAATAGCAGCTTTAGAATGACATCATAATATGTCATCACACCAGCGTTGTAAAGTACTTTGCAACACTAGTGCTGTAAAGTACTTTGCAACACTAGTGTGAATTTGAAAATATACTTCCAATTTAAAAATCAAAAACATTAAAAAAGCTGTGCCATTTTTTCCGCATTCCCAACCAACGATATTTTAATCCTGTATATTTACCAACAGCCCGTATATTCGTATGTTAATTTTCAAAATAACAAAAGCCAAAAAGCGAATAATCATACAACGTCTTCATTGATTATTGTCTTTTATACATTTTAACAAACTGCTATCGGCTATGTTTATCTTTGGTACCGACTTTCAAACATTTAATCGGATTAAACCAAGCCTCACTCGCTTGCCAGTTTTTGTTGTGTGGATTTACGCTAACTTTTGTTTATCTTTTTATTTGTTTAACGCTCGCATTACAACGTAATAGTAAGCAAAGAAGTTGTACGGCGTAATTTCATAAGTTATGAACTTATGTTTGACTACAGTTTTAGTCGGATTTATCAAAATTATTTTTACTGAATAATTTAGATTAATTTTTATTTGTTCAGTTTAATTGTGTTTCTTAATGTTAGGTATTTAACGGCTTCCAAATATTTGGTATGCCGATTCTAGGCTTGTTAAATACGTTCTTGTTGTTTAAGTTACAGCAGCTCCTTTAAATTTCCTCTTTATTTCTTGTTCTTCTTTTGAATAATTTTGGCCTCCGACCACTGTAGGGGACGTCCGGGAAGCCCGGACCAGCAGGTAATGATGTTCACTGTTATAATTTCTAAACGCAACCTCTAATCGATCTGATGTATACCACTTAATACAAAGATTAAAGCTAAGCTGCTAACTTAGCTGATTTGCACTCCGCGAATCCGCTTTTAATTCTTGAGTAATCGAAAAACGTTTTGGATCCAAGTTGGTATAATTTTTCTTCTATGAAAATTTAAACGTTACTACGAAACATAGGTAAGTATTAATATGAATTATTTTTATGTCATAATGTATTGTATTGTAATATGAATTATTAAAATATTATGTTTTGTAAAGTTTGTAAAGAAAATTGCAATTTTAAAGGAAACACTGCATCTTCGGGTTAAGCTACTGTTTCCTAGGACTTTTGGTCGGCGGAAACCGACGCAATTTACGTTCGCCCAAACTAAATAAACACTTTTAAATGAAACCACAATTAAGTGAAAATATAATTTGGGCGAACGTAAATCGCGTTGGTTTTGGCCGACCAAAAGTCCTTGGAAGCCGTAGCTTTAAAGCGCTTAGAGAAAATTGCTCTGAGGTGGTAGCACCAAACCATAGATTTGCCATTTAGCTCTGTAAATATCATTAAAACTTTATTAAAGTGACAACAATGGTATTTATTTTTTTATGTTAGGTTTTAACTTTTAGTTTTATACCCATAATTTTTTTTTGGACTTAAAATAAACATTAGATAATAAGTAATGTTGTTTAAAAGTGGTTAAATTTATTTAGAAATGATTTATTTTACAGTAAAAAATATCTTAATTGCTAGGTGACCTTGTCCACCCTAGGTGGACGGCCGTATCCAACCTAACCGGGCATCTTCGCTCATTGGTACAGCGTCTTTACGTATTTAAAGTTGTTTTACAGAAAACGTTTACATGTTAATTTTCAAAACAACAAAAGCCAAAAAGCGAATAATCATACAACGTCTTCATTGATTATTGTCTTTTATACATTTTAACAAACTGCTATCGGCTATGTTTATCTTTAGTACAAACTTTCAAACATTTAATCGGATTAAACCAAGCCTCACTTGCTTGCCAGTTTTTGTTGTGTGGATTTACGTTAACTTTTGTTTATCTTTTTATTTGTTTAATGCTCGCATTACAACGTAAAGTAAGCAAAGAAGTTGTACGGCGTAATTTCATAAGTTATGAACTTATGTTTAACTACAGTTGTTGTCGGATTTATCAAAATCATTTTTACGGAATAATAAAGAATGGAAAATGTTTTGTTTCATTTATTTGTGTTTCTTAATGTTGGGTATTTAGGTATTTATAAAAACCTACTTTGATTTTTATGACAGATTTCAAGGGCTTATAATCGAGTCTAAATAATAGCTTAACCGATTTTCATGGTTTAGCAACGGCTACCAGATATTTGGTATGACGATACTATGCTTGCTAATACATTCTTGATGTTTAAATTACAGGAGCTTCTTTAAATGTTCCCTTTTTCTAGTGTTCTTCTTTGTCAATAATTTTGACCTCCGACCACTGTACAGGGTGTTCGTTTATATTTTGAACAAGGTGTACACGCTTTATTGTTTGAGATAGAAAAATATTTTAAATACAAAAATTTTAGTGTTTTATAAGAACTGCTAGGATTTGCCAGAAAAATTATCAAATGATAATCGCAAAGTAAACAAATAAGCATAGACCTTGTTATTTTAAATGGAAAATTATATATTTTAAGTTCGTTGGAAGGGTCTATTTTCCTGTTTTTGTAAAAAAATATACTTTGTCTATGTTTGGTTCACCAATTTTCGCAGAAAATGACTCTGAATTCTGGAAAAACAATTTCACATGTAGCGGTTTTGGTTTAATTTGTTTCTCTAAATATGGCCTTTTTATTATTTGTTTTGGTTAAAATAAAGAAATTGTCTGAAATAATAAATATTTTAGTGTAAAAATGAGCTGAATGTTTTGTCAATTTTTTAAAAGGAATTGATCAAGTTGATACTTTAATACATTGTTCATAAGGGTACGTTTGTACAAAAACAAATCCCAGGTTTTTAAAGTCTTTAGTTGCACTTTATTACGTATACAAGGATTCATTATTTGCAAATAATGAAACACAATAATTGAAGGCACTTGAAAAGATCATTATCTTTGGGTGCTTTGACGTCGTTAACGAGAATGACTATGACGTGATGTTAAGAGTCAATTATTCTGTCAGAATTGAATAATATTGATTAAAATGGAAATGTATTATTACAGACTGTTGTTATGCATAAATAATACAGTTTAAAGTGGTTGGACTATACAAATGAATTTATTTTCAAACAGTTTGTGATTTTTATTAAAGAAATATACAACTTGTCTGAGATAAGGGCCATACTGGGGCTCTTGGAAATGATAAGAGATATGAAGTCGGTTAAGTAGAAGCAGTTGAGGTTGTATGTGCCTTAATAGGCGTTTTAAAGTTTTAAATTTCTGAGTATTGCAGATATCAGAAAAAAACCGAAACATTAGAAATTTGTTTTATTTTTTCCTGGTCTTAGTTAAAATTGGATTTTAAAATAAATTGCACTTTTGCATTGTCACTTTTGCTCTATCAAATGATGGTATTTTATATAAATTGCAAGTGTAGGACCATCATCAACACATTGTTTTGATACTGTGACGAGTATTTTGAATATATACATAGGGCCTCTATTACATCACTGGGCAAATTTACCATATGGAACTATCTTCTTGGGACAATGAGACCGGTGGACCATCAAAACTAACTTTGCATTTTTCAAAAACCACTAAGTAGCCCGTACGGGGCTGAACTAAAACTTTAACTTTATACTTGACTACACCTAACTACTTCTTATCTAATAAAATCCCTTTTAATATCTTTCTCTCTTCTTTAAATATCAAATTTTCCAGTGTTTGTTTTGCATTCTACGGTACCCAGTTTGTTTAATCTTTTTATTTTATTATTATAAAGTAACCTAGAAAATTGTTTAATTTATACTTTTAAGATAACTCTGACACCTCACGTATATTTTTATGTAGCAAATTTCCCAATGTAAATAAACTAATTAAAATGTATACTTATTTTAAAATTCCCAAAAAATGTATATTTTTAAAATTCCCAAATCTTATACTTTTTATATAGACAATTCACAATACGGCCCTGATATTCTAATATTAAAAAATTTGAAAGCCGATTTTAATACAAATTCAATGATGTATCACACGGCACAGTTTTAGTCCCAATACGGACCTGTATTTTTGAAAATTTTATAAGTTAATAATATATTTTAAACTTATCAATTAGTTAAATAAACCCAGCAAAACTTAACGAAAACCCCACTTACATCACGAACTCACATTTTTTAAATACGGTCCTCATATTTTATGAGAATAATGACCAATTTTATTTCAAATTCACATTATATACATAAGTATATTGACAAAAGACAATATTAAAAATGTACTATTATAATAAAAAACTGATTAACAAGTTGTGACCACATTGTAGCAAAACCATTAAAGGTAAACCTTGTAAACGTTAACAAAGTAGCACTTGGCTCAGTTCCAGACTTAACCTTGTACTTTTCCACTGACACTCAAAGATAAAGCCACATATTACAGAAATTTGAAATGACTACACTCGAAACCTTTTAAATGTATTCGTTTTTTCTTTATAATATCTTTTAAAAATTTAAAAAATAAATGGATTTTGGAAATTAGCACCTTCTTATACTATGGTCTTTAATTGTAGAGATGAGTGCTAAGTGTACCAAGAAAATACCAAAATTATAAATTTCCAGAAGCAAAGATATAAGTAAAGAATTTAATGATGACATACAGGTTTCCGCAGCTTTTTTATTTATTTGACCTTTTCACGAAGGCTTCATGGCTAAGTGGCGAGTACCGTGGGGGTCGGGTTATTTGGGATGTTTTAACTACGTTTTTACCACGCTATTCCGTCAACGTTATTCAACTTTTGAAACCATACAATTTATATACAGAACTATCGTTTTTCGATAATATTTTTAATTTTTTTTAAAGGGTTTAAAGTAATTTGGCTCATTTCTAATAGCGTGGGTCCAACGGTTTCAGGAGAACATTTAAGCCACCTGTATGAGTATATGGGTTTTAATAATTTTAATATTTATTTAATTATTTCGATAATAAAAGAAATCACATCCAAAAAATTAAAACAAATAATCCAAAATATAGTGCAAGATTTTTGTCATAAACTACCTCAACAGATTCTGGAGTCATATTATTTTTATTCAGGGTCAATAACGTGCTAAGTCAGCAAAATACTAAGTTCAACTTGGTATATATACAGAAATTGTACTAATAATGGGGGAGAAGAAAAGTTGAAAAATATTAGATAAGAAGAAGTAGGTAGTAGAAGTGAAGACAAGTATAAAGTGAAAGTTTTAGTTAAGCCCGTACGGGCTACCCCTAGTAGAGGGTATGCTCGTACTAAAATTATTAGTCAAATAAGTTAAGTTGGTTTTAAAAAAATGCAAAGATAGTTTTGATGGTCCACCGGTCTCATTGTCCCAAGAAGATAGTTCCATATGGTAGATTTGCCCAGTGATGTAAGTGGCCCTATATGTTATTTCAAATATTTTTGTGGACAAATTTTAAAAAATATTTTAAATTATTAACGTTTTCTGCTCATGATTTAAGTTGTTAGGCGTAATTGACAATTACATTTTGCTTTACTCCTCATGCTTTAACTTTAAATGTTGACACAAAAATTCAATTTCCTACTACATTTACTTATACAATTTTGTGCTATTTAAAAAATAAAAGTAGTTAGCTAAGGGGCATTTTTTCATATTTTTAGTTATAACTCGCCCTGGGGGTAAAATTGTTTTTCTTAGTTTTAAACCCCAAAATTTCTTTTTAAAATTAAAAATTTTTTGATTCATTTGTAACTTTGTAACACCTATCCTGGGACACACTGAATAAAGTGACAAAATAAGCGGCAGGCGTCTGCATTTTATCTCTACTGCTTTAACACGAATAAAGTTAATATTGTATACTATTTTATTTGGTTTAATAAACGTAAAACACTTTTATTACATCAAACACTAAAGTTACAAAAATAATTTGCGAACAATCGGGCACCATTGTAAAAATGATGTACTCACTGCAAAAATCATACTTAAAACAGTAACTTGTCTTCTTTTATGATTTCTGCAAGCTTGCCAAAAACATTGAGTCAACCAAACTGCTGCTCAATTCAACTGCAACTGGAAATTTTTTAGTAAATATCAAATCGTTATTACTATTAAATAAAATGCAATAGCAAAAATGCGGCTTTTACCGTTTTGTAGGATAACTTTTTGGAAAAAATGGCCATTTCACTTTATGTACAATTTCTCTTGTTTTTATTCTACAGGGTGTAATGGAAAAGTCCGTTTTTTTACCAAAACTTTGTCAAGAGCGACATTCTACAAATATTTTTTATTATTTTTAATTGTATAGTGTTATTCAGTAGACCATTTTGAAAAAACAAGTTTGTCAGATTTTTGATATGTGCTTCATTTTTCATGTTATAATTTTTTTTAACAAATTGATTTTTTTTCATATTGTACTCTCTGTATTTAACAGTTTATCACAGCTGATTAATTTTTTTCAGATAATTTTAAATGTACATAAGTACCCTTTTAAAACTGTATTAGGATTTTATTTATAAAAAAATTATTAACGCGTCAGTAGCGTCGCAAATGTAACTAAATTGTATTTTGGTAAAATTTCAATTCAAATCAAAATATATACCTTTTTTTTATAATAACTGTGATACCACTCTACAAATTTTAATAAAATTTAGTACACAGCCACTACACCTTGAGGGCATATTTTAAAGTAAAATATTTTTTTCTTCTTTCAGTGGCGTTCGAGCGGTAATTAAATTAAATATTTTTTAAAGGAAATCCTAGTATGCCACTTTCTTTCTTGAAACAAAAATTATTTTTATAATTTTAATTTACTTTTAAGCAAATTTGATATCATGTTATTCTTTTGTCCGACGAATAGTTTTTACTTAATAAAATATGAAGCCTTTCTCGGCATGTTCATATATTGTAAAAATTTGATAATAATGCCTTATTGGTGTTTTGGTAAAAGTGGCAAGGTTTATTTAAAAAAAAAAACGCAAGTACCTGCATTTTAAATCTGTAATTTAATCTCTCCAAATCTTTCTTATCAAACTTTTACAATTCTGTTATAAGAACTTCCTGTCAACATTTTTGGTATATTCGTGAACCACTTAAGAGACTGTTGTAGATCCCGCTCACTAGTTGCATAGAGGTTTAGGTCATTACATTTTTTTTTTAGGTTTCACACCCTGTTTCTCAAAAGATAGGCCAGTCAGATCATAAGTTTATTTAAACTTTCTTCGTAAAATTATCTAAGGATTCACACCCTGCTTTTCATTAAAAAATACAAATGTGGAAGCTTTAATTTTGAAACACCCTGTATAATTTTTTTCTAAAATTACTAAGATTTAAAAAAATGTTAGCGTTTGTTCTAAGCTAATCGATAAATGCCCTACAATAACCCGAATTACAAATTATTACTTCCATGCAATAATCCTCTGGTAAGTAAATAAGAGCATTCAGAAGAAAAATTATATCTACTCCACTGATGACTTTTTCTAAAAATGTAAAAAACCGTCCCAAGACAAATGTCGGTAGTTTCTAAAAATTGAAAAGAAAACGATTAAAATTTTAAATACAGAATATGTGGTGCTCATAGAAACTTTGAGAATTGATATTTTATCAAAATACAATTTAATTACATTTGCGACGCTACTGATGCGTTAATAATTTTTTTAGAAATAAAATTATAATACAGTTTTAAAAGGGTACTTATGTACATTTAAAATTATCTGAGAAAATTATTAGCTTTGATAAACTGTTAAATACAGGTACAGTGTGAGTACAATATGAAAAAAATCAATTTGTTGAAAAAACATTATGAAATGAAAAATGGAGCAGATATCAAAAATCTGAGAAACTTATATTTTTTAAAATGGTCTACTAAACAACACTATATATTTAAAAACAAAAACTATTTTTTTTGTAGAATGTCGCTCTTGACAAAGTTTTTGTAAAAAACGAACCTATTTATTACACCCTGTAGAATAAAAACAAGAAAAAATTTACACAAAGTGAATATGGCCATTTTTTCCAAAAAAGTTATTCTATAAAACGGTAAAAGCCGCATTTTGCTATTGCATTTTATTGAATAGTAATAACGATTTGAAATTTACACAAAAAAATCCAGTTGCAGTTGAATTGAGCAGCAGTTTATAAAAATACCCTGTATAAATTTTAATAATATAAACCATTTAAATGGCGAATAATACAGAAACGAATGGTAAGCTTTTTTGATACTTTGTTAACTGCTCTTCTCATAAAACTTTCAAAATCTCTGGATTTCCGACAGGTTACATTTTCCAATCCGGTGCCTTTGCATTATTTACCAGGAGCGGTTTGTTCAAAATACCTTTGCGGACTGTCGTGAGTTGGATTTAAATATATTTAGAAATTACTTGTTTTCTTTTGTAACTTTTATGCATCAGAAAAGGTGACATTGCATTGGTGAGCAGTAAAAATAGTAATTTATGTAACAAGTGCATTTTTTTTCATTCTTTCGGGGTCATCCCACCTAGGCCGACCCCCTAGGTGGTGCACTGCAGCCTGAAGGCTTATTGTACCTTGACCCCTACTCCTTCCCATTCACACACCATTCATTCCATAACTTGGATGGTTGTTGCTCGGTCCCGCATCCCTAGCAGCAGAACACCGTGTGCCGGTCACCCATCAAGTTATGGGCGCGCACTTCACTAACAAGTGCGTAAAGTGGATACTTTTACGAATGGGAAGCTTGACAGCACGAGCCGTTAGGCAAGCGCGACAATCTCATATGAGTAAAGAAAAAGCCACTTTGTGCATGTGTTACATACTATATTTTTTCTACGACCGTATAAAAATTTTTCCAAATTACCAGTTTATACATGTTTTATTTATTTAAACTTACTAATTTTAATTTTGCAGCCCAGCCATTATATTGCAACAAAAATAATCATAGCCTCCTTATTATTTAAAAGACGATTATCCTCTTCATAACTATGCCGTTATGATTTAATGTTATAGAAAAGTGTATGTACTTACTTTTTAATTTCTTAGTCATTCAAATTTATTATTACTGTTAATTTTTTTAAATAATTTAAATTAAATTTATTCGCAAACTGCCTAATTTTAAAACTAGTGCAATGGAAAATATCACTAAAAACTTTATACAAATAAACGCTAGAACGATGTAATTAACAAAAATAAGTGACTGCCAATAATATCGCAATATAAAAGTCACTAAGAATACATTAACTGTCATTTTTAGAAAATTGTTATTCTATAATTCTTTATGAAGGCAGTGGTATTAATTCAATCTATACTAATATATAAAAGGTAAAGTTTGTAACTTTGTTCGATGGGTTTGTTTGTTTGTAGCCTGCTAATCTTCGGAAGTACTACAACTATCATATATAGTATATTACATTACAAGTGTGGAGAAATGACTAATTTCACACTGAGTGGAAATATTGTTACACGAGGCGTTAGCCGAGTGGGACAAACCCACGAGGTAAGAAAGTGATTTTCACACAAGTAATGTACACTATTTTTCCTACGACCACAAGTTATTTACCAAAACAAATAAAAGTTGTTTGTCTTCACAGAACAAAATAAGAAAACAATTGAAAATCATCTAGGGTGATATATACTTTTCCTTACTGCGATATATTATACTGTTTAAAAATATGTTTATATCAAAAAAATCCACCTACCTAGTAGCTTTTTATCATTGTAGAATTAAAAAAGGTTCTCATTTAAAAAATATTGCATGGCTTTTTCAATGTAAATCCAGTTAACAGCCTGGTAACTCCAAATTTATTTTAAATAACAATGACAGCGATGACAGCTTTATATTATACTTTGCAACACTAGTGCTGTAAAGTACTTTGCAACACTAGTGTGATATAAGGCATTTTCTATGCATGAAAACAGTGTGCTATTTACTATTTTCACATGTGGTCGTAGGAAAAATTCTTTCACAACAAAAAGTGACACTATTCAGGAGTATTATAGGCTATATTTTACTAAGATTAAACAAAAAGTTTAGATATAAAGGCCCAAGGCTATCTTGGATAAAATATACCCAAAATTCGATATTGACGTTACTATTCTCAACGGATTCTAATGCGGTTTTTTTTTAAATAGATAGAGCGATTTAAGAGAAAGGTTTATATGTATAATAATATCCAAAACAAATATCTACAGAGTGCTTAAAAAATAGTTTACATTTAAAATTCAATATTGAGGTTACGGATTTTGATGCGGTTTTTAAAATAAATAGAGCAATTTAAGAAAAAGGTTTATATGTATAATAAAGTAAAAAAACATACAGAATGTTTAAAAAATAGTTTACATTTAAAAATTCGATATTACTGACTAGATTTTGATGCGGTTATTTTAATAGATAGACCGATTTAAAAGAAAGATTTATATATATATATATATATATATATATATATATATATATATATATATATATATATATATATATATATATATAAATTTAAAAAACATATTCAGAATGTTAAAAAAACTAGTTTAATTATTATTTAATTACGATGCGGTTTTTTTTTTTAAATAGATAGAGTGATTCAAAAGAAAGGTTTGTATGTATAATAAAATAAAAAAACATATACAGTGTATTTAAAAAAAGTTTACATTTAAAATTCGATATTAACGTTACTATTGCAATTGAATAAAAAGTGTTTCTAGGAATTGTGCACAGGTATCCATGGTTTATAAAAAATATATATATTTGCCACACAGGGTGGGTCAAAAAGATGTTATATTAAAAAACCCTAAAACTAAAATGCATTCTAACTATGTTATTATACCATCTAGACGTTTACAAAATTGCTTAAATATAAACATATGCAAAATAATTATTATGATTTAAAAATATATTATACAGAGAGTACCAAACATTTTTAATAAGTTTCTTATCACTATTTAACGGGTTTTGATGCGGTTTTTTAAATAGATGTAGTGGTTCAAGAGGAAGGTTTATATGTATATAATAAAATTCAAAAATATTTACGGTATAGGAAAAGAATTGTTTTACTCCGAATTTAAGGCGTGCGAAGCCGCGTGCAAATGCTAGTAAACCATAAAGTTATTTAAAAATATTTTTCAGTGATATATCAATATTTGTAGAAAAAGCATAGTATGCAACTTGCACGAAATACTCATTTCCCTCTAGTATGATTCACAGCATTCACCTGCGACTCGTACTGCAAAAGTCATACTTTAGTGGGAAATGAGCAACATTTATATACTATAATATACAATTGTCAAGGCCACTGATAAAAATCTCTGTTTTTGAATTTTTATTCTTAGTGCAATATTATAAGTCCAGACCATTGTAATTACTTATGTAAAAGCTGGCAACATTGTATTCACTCTCTTCTATCAACATGGCTGACCGTTCCTGTGTCGTATTGTCTTAGCTCGTAAATTTATCTAAATAAAAGTGTTTTACAGTCCACTATAATATTTTATTGAAGGCCAAAACATTGGTCCAAACGACCCGGATAAATACTAGTACGTGCCGGCCAAGAAAACAGAAAATTCAAAGTGAAATACCGAATTTTCGTTTGTGAATTGTTGATGGGATTGCAAGTCAAAACGCCGAGTTCCTAGGAGACAAGTTTCCACCACGGGTTCTCGAGTGGGCCTCTAAGGTAAGAGGATTAATAATAAAATTTAAAATAAAGAATATTTTTGGTTGGGACTAACAAAATGTCGAACGAATCAAGTTTAAAGGCTAAGAAGGCCGCTATTAAGGGCAAGTTAACTAGATTTGAAACATTCTTAAATAAGAATGATAATGTTACAAATGAATTTATAACAGAATTAGAATGTAGATTAGATAATATCGAGCCCACTTTAAATGAATTAAATGAAGTTATTTTGGAGTTAGTTTCCATAGATAGCGAAAGTATAAATAAAGATGAAGTCCTCGCAGAGGAACAAGACTTTGAAAATAGATATTATAGGCTACTTAGTCGCGCAAAAACACTATGTAAAACATTCCATGATAATCATTCTAGGGGTACATCTGTAGTTGGTTCCGGTGCAAGTGTAGGGAGTAGTAATGCAAGTAATAATAATAATCGGTCTGTAATAAAACTACCCCCAATAACACTGCCAAGATTTGATGGAAAATATTGTTCGTGGTTAGAGTTCAAAGATGTATTTGCTAGCTTAGTAGATAAAAATGAATCGTTAAGTGACATTCAAAAATTTTATTATTTACGCACATCATTAGAAAAAATGTTCTTGAAGTAATAAAATCAATTGAGGTATCGGCTGCTAATTATCAAGTAGCCTGGCAGTTCTTAAGCGATCGATATGAAAATAAAGCTCTAATGATACATAACCATATTCGAAGCATTTTTGAACATCCCTCTTTGAACAAAGAATCACATAATGGCTTAAGAAACTTGTATGATTCGGTTACAAAACATTTACGATCACTTAATAGTTTGGGTGAAAATACTACCTCTTGGGATCGCATTATTATATACATCATTATTAATAAATTTGACTCTGTGACACGTCGTGATTGGGAAACCTATAAGTATGTAGGTGAATTGCCTACCTTAGAAGACATGAACACATTTCTTAAGGCAAAGTGTGACGTTCTAGAAAAATTAGAACTTATCAGTTTAGATAATAGTACGCCAAAAGTAAGGAGGTCAGGTAGTTATCCTACAATGAATAATGATGTTATTAATAGCAGTAGGTATAAATGCTATTATTGTTCACAAGAACATTCTATTTTTAAATGTGAAGCATTTTTAAAACTGGCAGTTGATAAAAAAATTGATGCTGTTAAACAATTAAAACTTTGTTTAAACTGCTTGAGACATTCACATCCTTCGTGGAAGTGTAAATTAAATAAATGTACAAAATGTCATAAATCTCACAATACTTTGCTTCATTCCGATAATATTGCAAATTTAACCGTTGGTGGAAAGGGTCCTACAACTAACCATTCGCCGGTTGCGCCGAAGACAGCGGACGATGCGTCGACGGCTGAGGCAAGCGTAGTGGCTCACGCGAACGTGGAGGGGCAATGCAGCGTTGCCGAGTCTATTAATAATTCTGAAGTTTTATTACCAACAGTGCAGGTTGAAATTATAAATAATAATAAGTTATTTAAATGTCGGGCACTGTTAGACAGCGGGTCCCAAAGCAACTTCATATCGAAGTCTTTGTGTAATAAATTAAAATTGAAATATAATAAAATTAAACATTCAGTAAAAGGGATTGGGGAAACTTTGGCAAATATAAATAAGCAGGTTAATATTAACTTACAATCTTGCATTGACAGCAATTTTAAATTAAATATAAATTGTTTAGTACTAAATAAAATCACCGAAAAATTACCTATGTCTACTTTTAATAAAAATAATCTTTCTATACCGCCGTATTTGAAATTAGCTGATCCGGAATTTAATATTTCCCAAGAAATTGATCTTTTATTAGGATCGGAAGTATTTTGGACAGTTATTAAACAAGAGCAAAGGTTACTTGGGCCTAAAAACCTATACTTCAAAATACAGCATTTGGCTGGGTTGTTGCAGGTAGAATGAATTTAAATTTACAAAATATGTCCGAGTCAATTAATTGTTTCTGTACTTTTGAGCAAGAAATTAATCAAAATATTTTAAAATTCTGGGAATTAGAGGAGGTTTCTGTAAAAAAATCGGCTCTTTCGGAATGTGAAAGGTACTGCGAAACTTATTTTCAAGAAACTACTACTAAGGATGAATTTGGTCGTTATATAGTGAATATACCATTTAAGAATTCGGTTTTTAATTTAGGTAATTCTAGAGATAATGCACTACATCGGTTTTATTCTTTAGAGAAAAAACTTAATAAAAATAACGACTTAAAAGATGAATATGTAAAATTTATGTCCGAATATCAGAATTTAAATCACATGGCCGAATATAATGATTTGAATAACGAAAACGAGGGATATTATTTACCCCACCACGCCATAATAAAGGAAAGCTTGACGACTAAAGTCCGCGTAGTGTTTGACGCTTCATGTAAAACGTCATCGGGACTGTCACTTAATAATGTGCAATTTGTAGGGCCAACATTACAACAGGACGTGTTTGAAATTCTGTCTAGGTTTCGGACATATGATTATGTCATGACAGGTGATATAAATAAAATGTATAGGCAGATTCTCATAAATGAAAACGATCAAATTTATCAAAAAATATTTTGGAGATCAAATCCTGACGAGGAATTAAAATGTTTCAAATTGCTTACAGTGACATATGGAACAGCGTCTGCTCCATATTTGGCTGTAAGATGTTTATTTGAAATCGCTCAGGAAAATAAAAATAACGAGTTAATCAGTAAAATAATAAAGCGCGATTTCTATATGGATGATTTATTAACGGGTTCTAATTCAAAAGAGGAAATTTTATACATTCAAAAATGTGTTTCCGAGCTTCTGGCTAAATCAGGATTTGAGCTTCGTAAATGGTTATGTAATGACAAAGAACTATTAGACAAATTTCAAGTTAATAATAAATTAAGTGTTAATATCTTAGATATTGGAAATAAAGAACCAAACAAAACCTTGGGTATTTACTGGGATGCTCAGGGCGATTCAATAAATTTTAAAATAAATTTAAGACAAACACCATTAGAAATGGCGACAAAAAGATCAGTATTGTCAAGTATATCTCAAATATTCGATCCTTTAGGATTATTAAGTCCCATAATTATTATCGCCAAATTACTTATACAAGATCTTTGGAAAAATAAATTAGACTGGGATGATGACTTGCCAGGTCCTCTATTAAAGCAATGGGAACATTTTCAAAATAATTTAACTTTGCTAAATAATTTAAAAATACCCAGGCAGGTCACCCTTTCTGAGTACATTTCAATTGAATTGCACGGGTTTAGCGATGCCTCTATAAAGGCTTACGGAGCGTGCATATATTTGCGTTGTATTTTTGAATCAGGAAATATTATCTCCAATTTGTTATGTTCAAAAGAGTCGCGTTGCGCCTTTAAAACAAGTAAGCTTACCTAGGTTAGAACTGTGTGCTGCACAGTTACTAGCAAATTTAGTAGCCAAAGTGAAGAATTCACTAGAGATAAATTTTAGCAAAGAATATTATTGGTCTGATTCCACCATAACTTTAGCTTGGATCAGAGGCGACTCGTCTATGTGGAAAACATTTATAGCAAATAGAGTCAGTGAAATTCAAACTCTCACTGATAAAAATAATTGGAACTACGTTTGTTCAAGCGAAAATGCTGCGGATGTGTTATCTCGGGGTACGAGTGCTAAAGCACTTATGGAAAATAAATTATGGTGGAACGGCCCTCAATACCTTTTAAAGAAAAATTCCCTTTGGAACCTTCCAGATTCTTTAACCCCTACAGAAATTCCTGAAAGAAAAACCGTTTCCTGCACGGTTTCTTTAAATAATAGTTTATTAGATAAATTGTCAAAGGATGGTTCGACTTTTTAGAAATTTTGCATATTTTGTCATATGCACACCGATTTATTTTAAATCTGAAACATAAATTAAATAATTTAAATAATAAAACCATAGACGGCGCTTTAAAACCGGAAGAAATAGATCGATCATTGAAGTTATTAATTAAACATGCACAGATGGAAGTTTTTTCTAATGAGTACGCTAGTTTAAAATCTGGTAAATCAATTTCTGTAAAGAGTAGACTTTTAAGTTTAAATCCCATTTTAAGAAATGACCTTATTTGTGTCGGAGGTAGGTTAAAAAACGCTAACCAATTAAATGAGACTAAATATCCCATAATTTTACCTAATCATCACTCATTAACCAAATATATAATAGAAAATGAGCATAAGCGTCTTCTGCATTGTGGGGCACAAGCCTTATTATATTCCCTTCGGGAACAGTACTGGATAATTTCTGGCCGTAATGCATGTAGACATGTAGTAAAAAATGTATTTATTGTTTTAGGGCCAAGCCCAAAACTATAAATTATCTAATGGGTGATCTTCCTGCGGTTCGTGTAAACTCTTTTGGAGTATTTGAAAATGTTGGCACTGATTATGGGGGTCCATTTTATTTAAGAGATAGAAAAGGCCGTAGTTTTAAAATGACTAAAGGTTATATTTGTTTATTTATTTGCATGTGCACGAAAGCGGTACACCTGGAACTTGTATCGGAACTAACTACAGACTGTTTCTTGGCTGCCTTTTATAGATTCACAAGTAGAAGGGGTAAACCACAAAATGTTTATTCAGATAACGGTCTTAACTATGTAGGTGCAAATAACGAAATTTGTAATATTTATAATTTTTTAAAAGATAATTCTGATTATATTGGAACTAAATTAGCAGAAGAGCAAATAACGTGGCATTTTATTCCTGCTAACTCTCCTACGTTTGGAGGTATATGGGAGGCTGGAATAAAGAGTACTAAGTCGCATATTAAGCGGGTTCTTGGTAACAAAACTTTAACATTTGAGGAATTTGAAACTTTGTTAGTCCGAATTGAAGGTATTTTAAACTCTCGACCCTTATGCCCTTTGACCGAGGACCCAGATGACTGCTCTGCACTAACACCGGCCCATTTCCTAATTGGCCGAACCTTAACTGCTTTACCAGAGTACGAGGTTACCTGTATTGCTGAAAACAGGTTATCAAAATGGCAGCATATTCAAGCTATGGTACAGCATTACTGGAAAAGATGGCAGAAAGAATATTTGGGCGAACTTCAATCCAGAACTAAATGGCGAAAAAATTATGAGAATAACTTGAAGGTTGGTTCACTTGTGTTAATAAAAGACGATAACGCTCCAGTGTTGCAGTGGCAGCTAGGACGAGTGGTTGAACTCCATCCTGGTAGTGACAATGTCGTAAGAGTTGTGACTATAAAGGCTCGAAACGGTAAAATAAAAAGAGCAGTGAGTCGTGTGTGTATGCTACCCATAGAAACTGAGTGTTAAAAAAAAAACAATCACTGTTAGTCTTTAATGATTTAATTTAGGTCTTATTAGTTAGATAAGTCTTAGGATTTTTATTGTCTTAAGGAAAGACATAAGTATTTGCTTTGTTACTTTAAAATGGTAATGTACCATATTTTTTAATATTTTTATAAATTTGACATTTAAATTTTCTTGTTAATTTAAAAAATAATTACATTTTACAGCTTAAGGTTTATAACCCAGCTTTAGAAAAATGAATTTATGATTTGACTTTTTGCTTGCTAGATGTTTGTATTATGTATAAGTTAGTTGTATGAAACTTTATTGTAGAATTTTATTGAAAGTTCATACAATGTCCTTTCAAGGCGGGCGGTATGTCAAGGCCACTGATAAAAATCTCTGTTTTTGAATTTTTTATTCTTAGTGCAATATTATAAGTCCAGACCATTGTAATTACTTATGTAAAAGCTGGCAACATTGTATTCACTCTCTTCTATCAACATGGCTGACCGTTCCTGTGTCGTATTGTCTTAGCTCGTAAATTTATCTAAATAAAAGTGTTTTACAGTCCACTATAATATTTTATTGAAGGCCAAAACAACAATAATAATTCCAAAATAACCACTTAAAACCATTGTACGAGGCTTTGCAAATCTCTGTGTTTATTTGTCAAAAGTGCCATGTTGCCTAGTTACATTAACGTATCAAAGAATTTTAAACTTCCCCTATTTGCTCGTTGAACTTTCTTTTTGTAAAGTGAGTTTTAAATAAATCAAACATACATTTGAATCAATATTTTTCTATAGCCTTTGATCCCAAAACAAATACAATTGGAATTTAATACATACAAAAAAAAAGAAAACATTAAAATCTTTTTTATCGCATTGAAATAATTTCTTTTTGTCTGATGTTAACGCAAAAGAATGGCGCTGAGCAGCTGCAATTTTAAACCCTGCCGCTGAATATTTGTTAACGATGACATGACACTGAATTTAATTAAAACTGAATAATTCATTTAAAGACGTAGCGAAAATTTTTTTACGAAAATTGATGGTCCGAACTGGAAAAGAAATAAATCTGTCTAATCGAGGACGTAATGTACAAAATGGAAAATACATTTTTATTTATTACGTAACAGTAAAAAATAGAGATTGGGTGGAACAAATGTCTTAATGCGTAAAGAAAATGTCGTTTGTTGTTCTTGCAGCCTAAATTTATTAGAATAGTCTAAGACTCAAATAAAAGTCAAAGTCAAAAATCTCTATATTCAAAAAATGAAAACTACAAGTTTTTACAAAAATGCAGCTCCACTGAATGAACTGGCGTCAAATAATCAAAAATATAAATTAATGCATACATTCTCAATATACACATTAAAAACACTAAAAACAATTCTCACTGCTAACCCTTAAACAGATCGGGTACTAAAATTTACATATAAAACAAATACTAAAATTTACATATTAAAACAAATAATCCTATCTTAAAAATTATAATCTAAAAATTCATTCACCGTATAAGGTTCAATATTTAAAATTATGTTAAAAATAGATTTTTTAAAATCTTTAATATTATATGTTTGCCTAACACTTACAGGTAATTTATTAAAAAAATTTATACACGAATATGTGGGACCCTTTTCCGTTGCAGTGAGCCTATGTATCGGAATATTTAAACCAACCATTCTTGTATTAAAAGAGTGTCCAATTTCAAAGGCTTTAAACTTGTCTCTGTTGTTGAAAAGAAACAATAAACACTCATATACATATAAACCTGCCAATGTCAAAATTCCAAGCTCCTTGAACTTCCCCTACAAGACTTCCTCCAGTCCAAACCCAGCATGACCCGAATAGCCCCCTTCTGCACTTAGAAACGCTCTACCCCAATCCACACTCCCACCCCAAAACATAACACCAAAACGCAAAACCGAGTGAAATGTGGCGTAATATACTGTTTTAAGGTTGCCCAGGTCAAGATATCTAGCCATAACCCTCAAAGAGTAACATGCCCTGTTAAGCTTCTTACAAACCATTTCCACCTGGGCTACCCAGACTAAGTGCTGGTCCACCTCCATACCCAGGAATCTGGTACTTGCGCTAAGTGCAACAGCCCGCGACTGAAGCTGTACTTCCTCTGGGATCACCACAGCCCCATGCTTTGGTCTAAAGCAGATATAATGAGTCTTATCCTCATTTAACATCAGTCTATTTCCTGTAAACCATTCCTGAGCCGCCTCCAGACGCTCATTTGAGATGTCCAAGAGTCTATTTAGAGTTGAAGCGAGCACAAGTATATTGCTGTCATCAGCAAAGTTTACCAGACAGGAGCCATGACCAAGTATCTCAGGCGCTAGGTTGTTAATGTAAAAAACAAACAGCAGTGGACCCATCACACTTCCCTGAGGAATGCCAACATTTAGATGGCCCTCCTCAGAGAAGTGGCGTACCCCATCCCTATCTATCACGACTCTCTGCCTGCGGTCAAGTAGATAAATCCTTACCCAGTCCAACGCCGGGCCTCGAACACCATAGAGCTCCAGCTTGTCAAGCATTATGGAGTGATCTAAGCTATCAAATGCCTTTGATAGATCCAGAAACACCCCCATAGCCAGTTCCTTATTCTCATGCCCTTCCAAGATCCTATTTATAAAGGCATATACCGCTGTCTCCACAGATTTTCCCTTTAAATAGCCATGCTGTGAGTGGCTCAAGAGCTTTTCAGAGTAAAAAAACTCAGCAACCTGAAACACATTGCAATTTCAAAAATTTTAGAAAAAGTTGGTATTAAACTGATAGGGCGATAATTTTCAAGTAATGTAGGGTCTCCTTTCTTATGTAATGGTCTTACCAGAGACAATTTAAGTTCAACAGGGAAAATGCCGTGCTTAAAGGAGTTATTTATGATGTGACACAGTGGAATCACCAACTGCTCAGAGCACTTTTTTAATAGGTTACTTGAAATCTCATCGTAACGAGGGCTTTATTCATCTGTTTATCGGATAAAACTTAAAAATATACTTTGCATTGACTTTTTCAACAAATTTTCCTATTAAAAATTGAATGGCAATTATTTGTAGAGATAATAGTCTCCGCAGTCATGGTTCATTCGGCCAAAAATAATTTTTTACGTTTTTTCACCTAAAAATAAAATATCTTGATGAAGTATTATACACGATTTTATGAAAAAAATTTTTTTTTAATTTGCTGCAAAACAAAATGGTCGCTTAAGGAAAACAAAAGTTGATGATAGTATCTCAAAACCAAAACGTTGTTAAAATTTAAATCTGAATTTAGGGAAACATTGCTCTTGAAAGGTTGTCCTTGTAATGTTTTTACAGATTTTAAAAATAATAAGAAATAAAAATAATAAGCACTATTTCTGCAAAATGCTCATTTTTAGTTTTTTCAATATGTATTGAAATCAAATAATATACAACCGCCATTAAATCAGTATTCAATTTGCGGTTAAATAGAATACAACTTTCTCTAATAATACATATAAATTTTGTGTAGCTGTATACATAAAAGACAACGAAATAAAATAACTAAATACGAAAAAAACACCTTTAAATGTTACTTAGGTTACAAAAAAAAAAAAAAAAGAATAAAGGTATTAAATAAAACACCCTAATTAAATATTTTGTTTAAAATAAAAATAATAAATATGGGATTTTTTTATCTGTTTGGCACTCCACGAAGGCTTTATGCCTAAGTACCAGAGTACCGTGGATGTCGGGTTATTGGGGTTGTTTAACCCCTTTTTTACGCTGTTCCGTCAACGTTATCCAAGCACTGAAAGATACAATTTTTGTATTTCACAGAACCTTTTAGACAACGCGGTAGTGTCACCACGGACGTTATTTTCTAAATAACTACTACCTGGGGTAGGCAGAATACTACACAGTGGTTTACCAAGCCATCTGTGTGATGACGAGCGATTAAATGCCAATCTCCGGTTCCGAGATTCAAACCCGGATCGCTGCGGTAAGAAGCTGCTACGTTAGCGCTGCACTACGTTTGCCACAAATTACACAAAATCCTTAATTAATGGGATATGTTTTTAAATTTTTTGCATCAGCAGCATTGCGCCTTGGTGCCTTGTTTCACTTGCACTACCATGTAGGCACGGCCCTGTTCACACTTTTAAAGCGTTGGTAATTACAGGTACCGAATCACAACATTAAAAATACGTCTTTAAAAAAACACCCTGTAAAAACAAATTTACATTAAAAAAAGTAAAAATTTTGTGTTCTTTAAAAATACATTGGCACTTACATATCAGCAGGTTAATTTACAGCCGCATTTTTCCCATTAGTATCCGTCAAACTTTTCCTGCTACGTCTCCACATAAATGATGCAGTTTCAATTAAATTCGATGTCGGGCCGTCGGCGTTGTTTACAACGGCATGCAATATTGCAGCTGCTCTGCGCCATTCTTCTGCGTTAACAATAGAATAAAACAAATTATTCCATTTCGATCACAATGCTTTACGCTTTTTTGCTTATCGAGGGCTATTTCTATTTGTTAGGTGGAAATTATTATTTTTGGGTTAATAAGTGCCATTCCAATTCTTCAAAATACTGTGTTGTTGTATCAGTTAAAATCATTGACAATTAAAGAACGTATTTGTACTATGGTTACGTTTTTATTGGTAATAAAAAGGTAAAAAAGCAAGAAGACGTAACGATCAAAATAAAAGGATGACAAATAAAGCAACAATTAATAAAAAAAGATAAAAGAAAAAGGAAAAATTAAGAAAAAATAAATGTATGCAATATTGCAGCTGCTCTGCGCCATTCTTCTGCGTTAACAATAGAATAAAACAAATTATTCCATTTCGATCACAATGCTTTACGCTTTTTTGCTTATCGAGGGCTATTTCTATTTGTTAGGTGGAACTTATTATTTTTGGGTTAATAAGTGCCATCCAATTCTTCAAAATACTGTGTTGTTGTATCAGTTAAAATCATTGACAATTAAAGAACGTATTTGTACTATGGTTACGTTTTTATTGGTAATAAAAAGGTAAAAAAGCAAGAAGACGTAACGATCAAAATAAAAGGATGACAAATAAAGCAACAATTAATAAAAAAGATAAAAGAAATAATTAAATGAAAAAATTAAGAAAAAATAAATGTATGCAATATTGCAGCTGCTCTGCGCTATTCTTCTGCGTTAACAATAGAATATAACAAATTATTCCATTTCGATCACAATGCTTTACGCTTTTTTGCTTATCGAGGGCTATTTCTATTTGTTAGGTGGAACTTATTATTTTTGGGTTAATAAGTGCCATCCAATTCTTCAAAATACTGTGTTGTTGTATCAGTTAAAATCATTGACAATTAAAGAACGTATTTGTACTATGGTTACGTTTTTATTGGTAATAAAAAGGTAAAAAAGCAAGAAGACGTAACGATCAAAATAAAAGGATGACAAATAAAGCAACAATTAATAAAAAAAGATAAAAGAAAAAGAAAAAATTAAGAAAAATAAATGTATGCAATATTGCAGCTGCTCTGCGCCATTCTTCTGCGTTAACACTAGAATAAAACAAATTATTCCATTTCGATCACAATGCTTTACGCTTTTTTGCTTATCGAGGGCTATTTCTATTTGTTAGGTGGAACTTATTATTTTTGGGTTAATAAGTGCCATCCAATTCTTCAAAATACTGTGTTGTTGTATCAGTTAAAATCATTGACAATTAAAGAACGTATTTGTACTATGGTTACGTTTTTATTGGTAATAAAAAGGTAAAAAAGCAAGAATACGTAACGATCAAAATAAAAGGATGACAAATAAAGCAACAATTAATAAAAAAAGAATAAAAGAAAAAGGAAAAATTAAGAAAAATAAATGTATGCAATATTGCAGCTGCTCTGCGCCATTCTTCTGCGTTAACACTAGAATAAAACAAATTATTCCATTTCGATCACAATGCTTTACGCTTTTTTGCTTATCGAGGGCTATTTCTATTTGTTAGGTGGAACTTATTATTTTTGGGTTAATAAGTGCCATCCAATTCTTCAAAATACTGTGTTGTTGTATCAGTTAAAATCATTGACAATTAAAGAACGTATTTGTACTATGGTTACGTTTTTATTGGTAATAAAAAGGTAAAAAGCAAGAATACGTAACGATCAAAATAAAAGGATGACAAATAAAGCAACAATTAATAAAAAAGATAAAAGAAAAAGAAAAAATTAAGAAAAATAAATGTATGCAATATTGCAGCTGCTCTGCGCCATTCTTCTGCGTTAACAATAGAATAAAACAAATTATTCCATTTCGATCACAATGCTTTACGCCTTTTTGCTTATCGAGGGCTATTTCTATTTGTTAGGTGGAACTTATTATTTTTGGGTTAATAAGTGCCATCCAATTCTTCAAAATACTGTGTTGTTGTATCAGTTAAAATCATTGACAATTAAAGAACGTATTTGTACTATGGTTACGTTTTTATTGGTAATAAAAAGGTAAAAAAGCAAGAAGACGTAACGATCAAAATAAAAGGATGACAAATAAAGCAACAATTAATAAAAAAGGTAAAAGAAAAAGAAAAATTAAGAAAAATAAATGTATGCAATATTGCAGCTGCTCTGCGCCATTCTTCTGCGTTAACAATAGAATAAAACAAATTATTCCATTTCGATCACAATGCTTTACGCTTTTTTGCTTATCGAGGGCTATTTCTATTTGTTAGGTGGAACTTATTATATTTGGGTTAATAAGTGCCATCCAATTCAATTCAAAATACTGTGTTGTTGTATCAGTTAAAATCATTGACAATTAAAGAACGTATTTGTACTATGGTTACGTTTTTATTGGTAATAAAAAGGTAAAAAGCAAGAATAAGTAACGACCAAAATAAAAGGATGACAAATAAAGCAACAATTAATAAAAAAGATAAAAGAAAAAGGAAAAATTAAGAAAAATAAATGTATGCAATATTGCAGCTGCTCTGCGCCATTCTTCTGCGTTAACAATAGAATAAAACAAATTATTTCATTTCGATCACAATGCTTTACGCCTTTTTGCTTATCGAGGGCTATTTCTATTTGTTAGGTGGAACCTTATTATTGTTGGGTTAATAAGGGCCATCTAATTCTTCAAAATACTGTGTTGTTGTATCAGTTAAAATCATTGACAATTAAAGAACGTATTTGTACTATGGTTACGTTTTTATTGGTAATAAAAAGGTGTAAAAGCAAGAAGACGTAACGATCAAAATAAAAGGATGACAAATAAAGCAACAATTAATAAAAAAGATAAAAGAAAAATGAAAAATTAAGAAAAAATAAATGTATGCAATATTGCAGCTGCTCTGCGCCATTCTTCTGCGTTAACAATAGAATAAAGCAAATTATTCCATTTCGATCACAATGCTTTACGCTTTTTTGCTTATCAAAGGCTTATTATTGTTGGGTTAATGAGGGCCATCCAGTTCTTCAAAATAATGTGTTGTATCAGGTAAAATCATTGACAACTAAAGAACGTATTTGTACTACCGTTACGTTTTTATTGTTAAAAAAGGTATAAAAGCAAAATATCTTTAATAAAGCCTAAGTAGTTAAGAAGAATATTTAAACACCAGTTGGACTAAAAATATCATTCATGAAGAAACTAACTTCACTACTTAAACTAATGATGATACAATAGAATAAAACAAATTATTTTATTTTGATCGCAATGCTTAACGCATTTTTGCTTATTAATTGTTTTATTATTTGTTAGGTGAAACTTATTATTGTTAAGTTAACGAGAGTCATACACTTCTTTAAAATAATGTGTTGTGGAAATGAAAAATTGTAGAAAGTTGGGAATATTTAATTTATTTTATTAATTAATTTAAATTAATTACCCTAGTTTTTTCGTAGTAATTCTGCGCGAGATAAGCAGTAGCAAGTGAGATTAAAGTACGAAAATTTTGTTTTTGCTCTTTAACTTTATTCTTTTAATAAACGGCCCTTGTAGATACCCACATGTTTGCCTACACCAATATTGTAATAAAAACCATTGACAAGAATGTGTATTTAAAGGTGACGACCTTCTTTGTTTTTTGTCGTCAACTTTCTTTTAATATCTTTTATTTTACAATAGGGTCCTTGCAAATAAGACTTTTCCTACGCTACGCAACTGACTTAAACTATGTCTATAGTGTTGCCAGATTTACAAAAAAATCTTTCTTTTCAAGAAGTTTATCGTCGCAGTTTGTCGTAGGATATCCTGTATACAGAAAATTTTAAAGGTGAGTTCATAAATGATAGGGGTAATACAGTGAGCCAAAATAATGTTATTACTTTATATATGTATAAAAAAGTTCTATTGCGGTTTGTCAGGGAGTTATTGACATTCATAGTTAGAATAAAATAAATTATTTTAATGATAACTGCTGCGACAGTATGAATGATATTTGGGCAATTAAGTAACCTTATACTAATGCTCATAGGTAAATGAATTTAACCAGAACTAACCAGAAAGTAAGGATTATACGGAAGAAGACGATTTTGTTTTTCATTTTATGTATGCATTTTTGAAAAAGTGAAAAATTTGACATGTTTCTTTGACCATTTGATTGCTTTATCTTTTTGTTACAAAAAAAGGTGTTTTCTTTTTATAAAATCGGATTTAAAATACAGACCCAGGCATTTAAAAAAATCCATTTATTGGAGAAAATGATTAAAATATGGTAAAGTTAATAAAACACGGTATTTGTAAGACCCCTTAATTTTAAAAACAAATAAAAACTATTTTTAATCATATTTTTTTTTTTTTAAACAAATAGTGTTTTTAAAATACATACCAAATGCCGGTATGTCTGTATTTAAAATGCGATATTATGAAAAACGATACAAGATATCAGTTAAAAAGCTTTACCTATTTTGTAAAAAAAGAAGAAATTAAACAGTTAAAGCAAAATGTCAAATTTGTCAAGTATGTCAAAAATGCATATGTACATTTAAAAAAATCGTCACCTTCTGTATAATACCGTTTTACTAAACAGCCGTTTACCAACGTAAAGAAGCATTGGTAAATATATTATGGTTATTTAGTTGCCTAAATATCATTGGTACTGTGGGGATAGGTTAAGGGTTACAATTATTGAAATAGGTTTTTTTTAATTCATCTTTGATTGTCTATCCTCAGCGAAGAGCGATAAAACCCTATTTATATAAAGTACTAACATTATTTTGGCTCACTCTATTACCCCTATCATTTAGAACCTTACCTTTCTGAACACCGTGTATTAATAGTTAAAATTCATGAATCAGGCTAGTATCTTAAAGCTCCCTAACGTCTTTTAAAAGTCGTCTTTACTTTAAATAAAAATTCACCATAAACTAAAATATACTCACTAACCTATTGAAATATAAAATCCTCAATCGATCCCGTAAACCCTACAAGATGATTAAAGGGTGAATAATATAAGAAGTCTGAGAAAGAGTAATTCCGATTCTAAATCCACATAAAGCCTTCTTTGCAACTTTGTTAACTGCACTTCTCATAAAACTTTCAAAGCCGCCGGATTTCGGCACGTAATATTTTCCAATCCGGCACCTTTGCATTATTTAGGAAATGTTGCTTGTTTAAAATACTCGTACTGAAAATGTCTTGGGGTGAAGGTAAACAGCTGTTTTGTTTTGTGGCTGGGATAAATATTAGTGGGAAGCATTTTTCGTAAGAAGATTCGAATGCATTTTATACTACTTTTACAGACTGTTCAAAAATAGGGTTTACAAGAGGACAAATGGATTTAAAATTTTGTTTGTTTAAAATACTCGTACTGAAAATAAGATGATTAAAGGGTAAATAATATAAGTAGTCTGGGAAAGAGTAATTTTAATTCTAAATCCACATAAAGCCTTTTTTTCAACTTTGTTAACTGCACTTCTCATAAAACTTTCAAAGCCGCCGGACTTCGACACGTAATATTTTTCAATCCGGTACCTTTGAATTATGTAGGAGATGTTGTTTGTTTAAAATACTCGTACTGAAAATGTCTTGGGGTGAAGGTAAACAGCTGTTTTGTTTTGTGGCTGGGATAAATATTAGTGGGAAGCATTTTTCGTAAGAAGATTCGAATGCATTTTATACTACTTTTACAGACTGTTCAAAAATAGGGTTTACAAGAGAACAAATGGATTTAAAATTTTGTTTGTTTAAAATACTCGTACTGAAAATAAGATGATTAAAGGGTAAATAATATAAGTAGTCTGGGAAAAGAGTAAGTTTAATTCTAAATCCACCTAAAGCCTTTTTTTCAACTTTGTTAACTGCACTTCTCATAAAACTTTCAAAGCCGCCGGACTTCGACACGTAATATTTTTCAATCCGGTACCTTTGAATTATGTAGGAGATGTTGTTTGTTTAAAATACTCGTACTGAAAATGTCTTGGGGTGAAGGTAAACAGCTGTTTTGTTTTGTGGCTGGGATAAATATTAGTGGGAAGCATTTTTCGTAAGAAGATTCGAATGCATTTTATACTACTTTTACAGACTGTTCAAAAATAGGGTTTACAAGAGAACAAATGGATTTAAAATTTTGTTTGTTTAAGATACTCGCATTGAAAATAAGATGATAAAAGGGTAAATAATATAAGTAGTCTGGGAAAGAGTAATTTTAATTCTAAATCCACATAAAGCCTTTTTTCAACTTTGTTAACTGCACTTCTCATAAAACTTTCAAAGCCGCCGGACTTCGGCACGTAATATTTTTCAATCCGGTACCTTTGAATTATGTAGAAGATGTTGTTTGTTTAAAATACTCGTACTGGAAATGTCTTAGGGTGAAGGTAAACAGCTGTTTTGTTTTGTGACTGTGATAAATATTAGTGGAAAGCATTTTTCGTAAGAAGATTCGAATGCATTTTATACTACTTTTACAGACTGTTCAAAAATAGGGTTTACAAGAGGACAAATGGATTTAAAATTTTGTTAGTTTGTTCAAAATACTCGTACTAAAAACAAGATGATTAAAGGGTAAATAATATAAGTAGTCTGGGAAAGAGTAATTCTGATTCTAAATCCACATAAAGCCTTTTTTGCAACTTTGTTAACTGCACTTCTCATAAAACTTTCAAAGCCGCCGGATTTCGGCACGTAATATTTTCCAATCCGGCACCTTTGCATTATTTAGGAAATGTTGCTTGTTTAAAATACTCGTACTGAAAATGTCTTGGGGTGAAGGTAAACAGCTGTTTTGTTTTGTGGCTGGGATAAATATTAGTGGGAAGCATTTTTCGTAAGAAGATTCGAATGCATTTTATACTACTTTTACAGACTGTTCAAAAATAGGGTTTACAAGAGGACAAATGGATTTAAAATTTTGTTTGTTTAAAATACTCGTACTGAAAATAAGATGATTAAAGGGTAAATAATATAAGTAGTCTGGGAAAGAGTAATTTTAATTCTAAATCCACATAAAGCCTTTTTTGCAACTTTGTTAACTGCACTTCTCATAAAACTTTCAAAGCCGCCGGACTTCGACACGTAATATTTTTCAATCCGGTACCTTTGAATTATGTAGGAGATGTTGTTTGTTTAAAATACTCGTACTGAAAATGTCTTGGGGTGAAGGTAAACAGCTGTTTTGTTTTGTGGCTGTGATAAATATTAGTGGGAAGCATTTTTCGTAAGAAGATTCGAATGCATTTTATACTACTTTTACAGACTGTTCAAAAATAGGGTTTACAAGAGGACAAATGGATTTAAAATTTTGTTTGTTTGTTTAAAATACTCGTACTGAAAATAAGATGATTAAAGGGTAAATAATATAAGTAGTCTGGGAAAAGAGTAATTTTAATTCTAAATCCACATAAAGCCTTTTTTGCAACTTTGTTAACTGCACTTCTCATAAAACTTTCAAAGCCGCCGGACTTCGACACGTAATATTTTTCAATCCGGTACCTTTGAATTATGTAGGAGATGTTGTTTGTTTAAAATACTTGTACTGAAAATGTCTTGGGGTGAAGGTAAACAGCTGTTTTGTTTTAGTGGCTGTGATAAATATTAGTGGAAAGCATTTTTCGTAAGAAGATTCGAATGCATTTTATACTACTTATACAGACTGTTTACAAATAGGGTTTACAAGAGGACAAATGGATTAAAAATTTTGTTGTTTGTTTAAAATACTCATACTGAAAATAAGATGATTAAGGGATAATAATTAAATAGTCTGAGAAAGAGTAATTTGATTCTAAATCCACATAAAGCCTTTTGCAACTTTGTTAACTGCACTTCTCATAAAACTTTCAAAGCCGCCGGACTTCGCACGTAATATTTTACAATCCGGCACCTTTGAATTATGTTAGAGATGTTGTTTGTTTAAAATACTCGTACTGAAAATGTCTTGGGGTGAAGGTAAAACAGCTGTTTTGTTTTGTAGCTGTGATAAATATTAGTGGAAGAAATCATTGTAAGAAGATTCAAATATATTCATACTACTTATACTGACTGTTCACAAATAGGGTTTACAACAGGACAAATGAGTTAAACATTTTGTTTGTTTGTTCAAAATACCTGTACCAAAAATGTCTTGGGGTGAAGTAAAACAGCTGTATTGTTTTGTAGCTGTGATAAATATTATAGTGAGAAGAAATCATCGTAAGAAGATTCAAATATATTCATACTACTTATACTGACTGTTCACAAATAGGGTTTACAACAGGACAAATGAGTTAAACATTTTGTTTGTTTGTTCAAAATACCTGTACCAAAAATGTCTTGGGGTGAAGTTAAACAGCTGTATTGTTCTGTAGCTGTGATAAATATTAGTAAGAAGAAATCGTCGTATGAAGATTCAAATATATTTATACTACTTAAACTGACTGTTCACAAATAGGGTTCACAAGAGGACAATTGAATTGAAAAGTTTGTTTGTTTTTTCAAAATACTTGTACCGAAAATGGCTTGGGGTGAAGTTAAACAGCTGTATTGTTGTGTAGCTGTGATAAATATTAGTGAGAAGCAATCGTCGTAAGAAGATTCAAATGTATTTATACTACTTAAACAGACTGTTTACAAATAGGGTTTACAAGAGGACAAATAAATTAGAAATTTTGTTTGTTCTGAAAATGCTTTGGGGTGAAGTTAAACAGCTGTATTGTTTTGCAGCTGTTATAAATATTAGTGGGAAGCAATTGTCGTTAGAAGATTTGACTGTATTTTATACTACTTATTTAGACTGTTTACAAATAGGGTTTACAATAGGACAAATGGATTAAAAATTTTGTTTGTTTAAAATTCTTCTATTAAAAATGTCTTTGGGGAACCTATGTTTTGTAGCTGTGATAAACATTAGTGAAAAACAGTCGCCGTATGAAGATTCGAATGTATTTTATACTACTTATGCAAACTGTTGTGTAATCCGCCATTTTGTGGAAGCGGCCATCTGGAATTTTAAGTAATCATAGTAAGCTCTATGCTACTAATAAAGCCCATTTATTTGATACCGATATGAAGGTAGTTGTGGAAAAATCTTTATTTCGCCAATTTGTGGCGGCAATCTTGGATTTTAATTTTTTCATTGTGAGCTGCATTCTTCCAATCGAGCTCTTTCATTTTGATAGCCATATTGAGGCTGTAGTGAAATGATATGCAAACCACCATTCTGTATAGGTGGCCATCTTGGATTTCAAATTATAAAACTGAATTATATGGCATTTTCATCAAAATTAAGAGTGTGTACCAAATTTCAGATCGATCTGTCGTCAGGAAGGGGATTAAATTCCAATTACAAAATTTGACACAAATAACAAATAAATAAATAAATAATTAAAAAAGTCACATATTGCTATAATTAGTTGGTTTGACTCTCTTTAACTTTTGATATACCATTGTGAAATTTCGCAATGCTGTAAATAGATGTGTTGTTTTAAAATATAAGCGAGGCATTAGTTCGTTACATGTTGCAATAATAAGCAGGACAAATTTAATTTTATAAATAATTTTATTTACAATAATGACCTAAACAAACAATACATTCATTTATTTATACATTATATTATTTTATTGGGTAAACTTGTAACAAGCCAAAGTTTTTTTTGAATTTAATTTAATTAAAATGGTTTTGCGTAAAAATATTTACGTTTTATATAAATAATGGTAAAATATCACTTAAATATACCGGGTGTATTAGAGTTTAGTTTTCGACTGCCAATTTTTTATTTCTTTATCGGTATTATCTAAACTTAATGGCATTGTTAATCTAATCAGTAAGTCATTTTTATGCATACATGACAAGTTGTTTTAACTTTCGTTTTCACCGGAAATAAAGAACGTTTAATTATTAACTCCCAGTTTATTTTTATTTTCGATTCTACAAAACGTTTAACGTCTGAACAATATATTTAAGTTTTTTGTAGTTTATTTGTTTTTCAGAAGTCTAAATTTAAACAAAATATTATTTGTCTTTTCTTTAAAATAAAGATATTAATACACTGAATTGTATCCGCAGTTGGTTTCTTGTGAAACATTTTTTAAATATTAATACTAAATAGAAATAATTGCTTTTTAATGTTTTAAAAATTATTAGAGCATTACTCTACAATTGTTTCGCCTTTCTAGGGTTTCATCAAGAGTACTTCGTATACTAAATTTAAAAAAGAGAAATATTTACAAACAGAACCATTTAACACGTTTTTCCCAAAAAGGTCTATAAAATATTATTAGGGTTTTATTATGCGGCCCAGATGTGGTAATAAATTTATTTATAATTGGCATATCTGCGAAATTTATTTGATCATTGGTAGAAAGAGTTGTATTGTCTATAAGTGATTTTTTAATTTCTAGTTGTTCATATAAATTTAATTTTTTACCTTTGTTTTCTCTATGGAGTAGTTTAACATTATTAAGATCTATAAAGTGGTTTTGTTCTATACAATGTGTTGAAATGCCTGTGTTTTTTAAACCATTTAAAATTGATGTTTTATGTTCTTTTATTCTGTTTTTTATGCTCTTTCCACTTTTGACCAATATATTCCGCATTACAGTTTATAAAGTTAATTGCGCTGACTGTAATGCGGAATATATTGGTCAAGGTTGTGTTGGTGTTGGTTCTTTTATACGTTTGGCTAATGGTCTACAAGTTTCACCTATATAAAACTTATTGCATTCGCAAGGTATTTTATAAATGACATTTTTTGTATTTTCATTTGAGTTGTATGGTTTTGTTTTTGTTAATTAAGATCTGATTGTGTTTTGTGTTTTAAAGATTGTGCGAATATTAAATTTATGCCCTATTCGTTGAATTTTATTTGATAGTCCGGGAATGTATGGTAAAAAAAAATTAAATAAAATTTATTTTTACCATACATTCCCGGACTATCAAATAAAATTCAACGAATAGGGCATAAATTTAATATTCGCACAATCTTTAAAATACAAAACACCATTAGATCTTAATTAACAAAACAAACCATACAACTTAAATGAAAATACAAAAAATGTCATTTATAAAATACCTTGCGAATGCAATAAGTTTTATATAGGTGAAACTTGTAGACCATTAGCCAAACGTATAAAAGAACACAGATCATACATTAAAAACACAGAATTTCATAAATCAAAAATCTGCCAACACGCATTTGATAACAATCATAGAATAAACTGGGATGCTTCGAGCATTTTAGCAAAGGAAACTTGTTCTAAAAAACGCAAAATCAAAGAAAGTGCGTATATATTATTAAATAAAGATAATTGTGTAGCATCAATTTCAGTTAATTTAAATAATACTTGGTTGCCTTTGCTTGATACTGAAGTATCTTCAGGAAGACTAAAAATTAACTAACTATTCACCTTTTTTGTAAAATAAACAATCAATACACCAGCAACCAGTTATCTATGTCACTATGACACTATAACCAAACAAACATGTTTTGACATTTAATGTCAAAGTTTTCAGAATCTCTTATAAAAACATAAAAATTGTGAATTTTAAAACCTAAATAATAGTAAGTTTTCATTTTTATTATTTTTTATTCCATTTGTCTTGACAACGGTGGCAGATTTGCCACCGAAACGTCGATTTTGAATTATCTTTTTACTTGTTTAATTTTTTTTGGTTTTTAGTACATTTAATTTTATTTTGGCGTGTACCCAAATAAATACCATCCATTATCTTGTTTAATATTATACCATTTTAAAGTTAGATATCACAAAAAAAAACATATTTTAATAACAATTTAAATTTACATTTAGAGTGGTAATTTACCATGAAATAACTCCAAATTATTTACTTACGTTTAGAAAAATACTTATTTTATCTTCTGATTTTTTTTGAAATAAATGGATCTTAACTTCATTTTTGTGATATTTTTTTCAAACTCAAAACCTGAAATAGTGGTATGTCATAACTAGTTTTTTTGTTGTTATTTCTTTTTAATATTTATTTGTCTAAATTAGTATTCAAATTTTAGAATAAGGTATAGAGTAATTTATTTTTAAACTTGGTATAATAAAATATAACATAAAAGAATATTGTGTAGAATTTTTGTTAAGAAATTTTAAACAATACAGTAATAGCAGCAATTTTTTAAAAGCGTATCCAAAAAGCGAAAATTTCGGAGGCCATCAATCTCTTGGTGTTGGATAATGTAAAATTATAAAACTATAAGTTTGTTTCTTAGATAATTGTTTTTACCCAGCGTAATGAAGAAAAGCGCTTTTAACCACCTCCCCCCTCTTAATAGACCATGCCATATAAATTATTGGCTACAATGTGTTTTCTTTAGTTTTCTAAAGTTTATTCACTAGTTTTCTTAAAAAGAAAATAATGGTGAAACAGATATAGAATATTAGTTTTTTGCATTTTTCCAACTTAAAAAATAAAATAAAATAAAATTAAAAAAGTAAATGGGAATATAAGAAAATATTTTTATTTAAAAAAATGCAGTGGCGTAACATTTTCTCCTTAAAAATATTTAAATTATACCCCTCATGGACGACACTGGTATAAATTATTTTTTTATACTAAAAAACGTCTTTTATGGCATAGAAGGCGTTCCCCAAATTTTTAAAAATGTTTGAATTTGTATAAAAGTTATCAAAAAAAAAAGAACAAAAAAATTTAATAACTGAGATGTTTAGGACATATATATGTTCAAAAAAATTTTTTTATCCAACTTTTATTGTAAAATTATCCCATAAAGTTTATAAGTAAGTTACTAGACACCATATATACAGTGTGTCCCAGGAATGGTGTTGCAAGAGAACGAATGGACCAACAATTTTTGAATTTTAGAACTTTTACTATTACTCCAATTGGTATTAAAAAGGGCGAGTTGTAACTAAAAATATAAAAAATGCCCAAGATCTAACTCCTCTTATTTTTTAAAATAGAACAAAATTGTATGAGTAAATGTTGTAAAGAATTAAATTTTATGGTAAAATTTGAAGGTAAAGCCTAAAAATAAAAAAATATATGTAAATTTTTTACATTACGCATTACGATTTAAATAATAGTCAAAAAAATTCAACACAAAAAAAAAAAATTTAAAATATTTTTCAAATTTTCTTTACCTTAAGCCAAGTATTTTAAAAACTGGTAATGCATAATGTAAAAAAAATAAAATTATTATTTTTTTAACTTTAATTCCTAAACTGAAAATTTAATTCTTTACAACATTTATTTATACAATTTAAGCTATTTTGAAATCTTAATGAACTTTACTTTTGGCCATTTTTCATATGTTTAGTTATAATTCGCCATATATACTACCAGTCGGAGTAAAATTTTGTATTTATAAGTTCTGGATTAAGCGACCAGTTTTCCAAAAGGACGTTTAAAAAATTCAAAATTTTTGGTCCATTTGTCCTCTGTAACATCTATTCTGGGACAAACTGTATGTACATGAATAAGCTCGTAACTTAATTTAAGGTAATGCGATATTTTTTCTACTTAGTGTACTAAACACATGCAAATTAGATAGAAAACCAACAAGCACAAAAGTATCGGGATAGTTGCAGCGTTACAAAATACGATGATATAATGCGCGAATATGTCCCCGGTGCCATGTTTGTTTATTTAATAATGCCGGCAACGGAATGATTTGCAAAATTTAATATGTATGTCCTCATCTGCACAAACATGCAGCGAATTTATGACTGAGTGATATTTTAAAACAATAATTTCTTTACGCCATTATGGAATGTGCCGTATGCCTTTATAAAAAAAAATTCGTATGAGATATAATAAAATGGAAACAAAAATTTGATAATACTTTAATATAATCAATTTTTTAATGATATTTTTTGTTGGGTTCACGCTAACATCTATCTAGAAAGAATGGAGCCGCTTTAGTCCTGGTCCCGGGGTATACGAGGCTGACCCATTCAGCCCCTTTAACCCCATATAAACTGGCAGGTCACGTGAAACAAAATAAAGAAAAACCCCCAAAAAATTCTTATTAAAAAACAACGTTTTGGTAGCGAGTCTGCAACCGTTGTCAAGTTTAAAAACAAAAATAAAAAGTTAACTAATATTTGAATTCAAATAAATAAACTATTAGGCTTTTTAGTTTTGCAAACTCCGAAAATACTTTGATATTTGTTGCATAAGTAACTGGTGTATTTATTATTTGTAAGACAAAAAAGTTGATATGTTAGTTGATTTTTAGTTTTCTATAAGATACCTCAGTATTAAGCAAAGTAACCAAGTATTATTTAAATTACCTGAAGTTGATGCTACACAATTATCATCATTTAATAATATACAGAATCAGCCAAATGAAGTCGTTCATAGGCAATGTGAGGAAAAGATCCAGTCTAAAGGTCAAAACACACTGGGCGCTTAGGTCTCGGTACGCTCACGGACCGGTCAAATATTTAACATGCTATTTAAATGTTACGCAAGGTCATTCATTAAAAGAAATATGTAAAATTTTTGATCAAACCGTGAGCGTACCGAGACATGAGCGCCTAATGTGCTTTGACTTTTACGTGAATAGCCGCATGTAAACATGTTGCAATGTATGAAGATTAGTCATCCTTTGTTGTCGCTTTACTCGCCGATATCCCAATACCTACTTGCTTAACCAGTATACGCACTTTCTTTGATTTTGCATTTTTTAGAACAAGTTTTCTTTGCTAACATACTCGAAGCATCCCAGTTTATTCTATAATTGTTATCAAATTATCAAATGCGTGTTGACATATTTTTGATTTATAAAATTTGGTGTTTTAATGTATGATTTGTGTTCTCTTATGCGTTTAGCTAATGATCTACAAGTTTCACCCATACACAATTTATCACATTTACAAGGTATTTTATAAAATCCATTTTTTGTATTTTTATTTAAGTTGTATGGTTTTGTTTTTGTTAATCGAGATCTAATAGTGTATTGTGTTTTAAAGATTGTGCGAATATTAAATTTATTTCCTATTTGTTAAATTTTATTTGATAGTCTGGGAATGTATGGTAAAAATAAATTTGTAATAGGCCTATTTTCATTTTGTTCTTTCAACAAAAAAGACCATTGAATAAATAAAACCGCCCAACCAATATAGAGCATATCGAAATATCAATTTTTTACAAAATAAAAAAAATCCTTACTGCCTGTAATTTTTTTGCACTGCAAGGCTGCATCTCTCAAACATTGTTGGATTTGAAATAGCAGATACTTTTAAATTAGCTGAAGGTTTTTTTTTAGAGCTAATTGAAATCATCAACCGCAGATCGCTTTCGAACTACTTTGCTTCTCAACCCTCACTTTTTAAATACAGGGTGGCCCACCATATTCGACACGGTCTGTAGCTGGATAACGATGGGGTTTTTAAAAAAGTAAATACTGAAACTTATACAGGTCGGATAAGGCCACAGTATAAAATTATTTTACTCTATACAGGATGTCTCAAAAAAGTGTGACGTATCAAAGTTATATTTTTTAAATGGAACACCCTATATTTTATGACGGTTTTAGATTCTACATAAAAAAATGTATTTAAGTTTGGTAATAGTACCAAGTGTCTAATTTTATTCGTTTTTGTGATATTTGACTTTTTTTCAAAATGCAGGGGTGCAATTAAATGAATTTTATTTTAATAATATAAACTCCCTAAACTTCAAATTTTTTACAAGATTAGGAAAAGTCTGCCTTATTATACGTAGGTCAATCGAGATCATAGATTATTCAGGGTGATCAAAAAATAATTTCAATTTTTTAGAAAGTTCAATAGCGATATCTCTCTTATTTTAAATGGAACACCCTGTATTTTTTTACACCACATGATGACAAACTAAATGCTCTTTCAAATGGTGTATAGGTTGCCTATACCTATCTTTTATACTTTTTAAGTAAATTCCGTTTTAACATATTTTTATTCCAAATGTCTATTTAAATGTAAGTAGGTTGTGATATAGCTATGCATATTTACTAAGCCGTTATTGCAAAATGTAAATTTGTTGGAAAAAAGTACAAAATTAAGATATTTTCTATTATCTGCCACTATTTTTAAAATTCACAGAAAAAAATTAATTAGTTGCTTATAATGCTACTTCCAATAACACTTATTTCAGCTGAATGTGGTAATGATAAAACTTGTGTTTTTAAACAATCCTAAAAACGCCTCTGGTCAGTTATGACGACATTCTGTGACCTATAACTCGTTTTTTTCATTATCCATAATCACTATGTCAAATTTTTTAAAGCAGCTATTAAGGTTATCAGATGGTTTCTCCTGGAATATTTTTCAGGATTAACTCTACACTAAAGTAAACCATTTTTTCACTTCCTACCAGTATTATATTATCTTGTTGTTGTAGTAGAAGGGTTTTTATTTAAAATCTTTTGAACTGACCAAAATACTAGTAATCAATAAATGGTCGTTGTTATTTTCTGAAGAAAAATATTAATGGCTGCTATATCACCGCCAACTTTAATTTAAATAAACATTTGAACTAAAAATTTGTAAAAACAGATTTTACTAAAAAGCACAAAAGATAGGTAAAGGCAACCTACACACCATTTGAAAGAGTATTTTATTTGTCATCATGTGACGTAAAAAATACAGGGTGTTCCATTTAAAATAAGAGAAATATGGCTATTTGATTTTCTAAAAAATTGAAATTATTTTTTGATCACCCTGTACAATATTTGATCTTGATTTGACCTACGTATGATATCGCAGACTTTTTCTAATCTTGTTACACCTTTTAAAGTTTAAAGTGTTAAAAGTGTTAAAGTAAAATCAATTTAATTTTACCTCTGCATTTTTCAAAAAAATCAAATATCACAAAAACGAATAAAATTAGACACTTAGTACTATAAACAAACTTGAGTTATTTTTTTATGTAGAATCTAAAACCGTCATAAAATATAGGGTGTTTTTAAAAAATATATATAACTTTGATACGTCACACTTTTTTGAGATCCCCTTTATAGAATAAAATAATTTTATACTGTGGTCTTATAATTTTTTTTTAAAACCCCATGGTTATCCAGCTACAGACCGTGTCGAATATGGTGGGACCCTGTACATTCTAAGGTTAGGTAATAAAATATATTTTAAAATAAAATAAAATGTTCCAAAAAATTGTAATAACACTTCAAAATTTAAAATTAAAAAAAAAATGTCCATGGCTTTAAAATTAAAGAATAAAAATTAGTTATAAATTCGTACTTTCAGAACAAGTAAAAGAAGAATTGTTATTTTACAGGCTCTGTAAAAATTTAAATTTTAGGGTATTTTTTTTCATTTTAAATATACCCTTTACCATATTTTTTAGGAAACCGTGTGGTAATAACCTTATTTAAATACTTTATTTTATATAAAATAGTTTTTATCCGGTAAACAGATGCTTTCTATTCGAATCTTGGACTATTATAATTGTGTCAATGTACCAGTCATAGCAGAATGACAGTGGGTATACAGTTTAAGGGTGCGGACCTCTGTATACATTGATAACCAATATTATTTTGTGTTAGCAAGTATAATGTTTGTTTAAAATATTTTCTGGAAAAATAAAACACAATTTTTGAAGCAAACAGTTATAATTTTATAGTACAGTATTCTGCAAAGTGTAACTGTATTATTATTTTTAAAATTAAACACTCATCAAAATTTTGGTTTTTAATTCAACATGCTTTTTTCCAACAGACTAGTTCAATCAAACATATTTTTTAATAAAAAGCAAACCAAATATTGTATCAGTGGTTTTAAAATTGATAAAAAACCCTTTTTATTTTTTTTTTGTGCACAAGCTTTTTATTCGTATGCAATGCATAGGGCACGTGATTGGTATATATCTCATTTATTGATGCGTATATAATTAAAATGGATCATTTGGGATATCTGTTTAATTTATGTTTTAAGTTATACGAGGTCATTTCTAAAAAAATACATATTTCATACATTTAAAACTAATATTTAAAAAAAATAGAATACAGAGTGTTTTTAAATTTAGTTTTATTAGGAGAGTAACTTAACAGGTCATTTCTTTTCTAAAAATTTGTCCCAAAATTTATTGTCCCTGGGCCAGTATTAAAATTTACTTTATGATAATAATACTTTTTAAACCCCTTTTTTTGACGAGTCTACCACGAATATTTATACCGCTATACAGGGTGTTACTTAATGGTATGTCATAATTTAAAGGAGGTATTCCTTGACCGATTTTAGGTCGAAAAGTTCATATAAATGTGGGCCCTAAAATGCTTAGTTATTAAGATACAGGGTTTTAAAGTTTTATTCTATTTTCACTTTTTAATAAATTTTTCAAAGACGGTTTGAGATATTGAACTGAATTTTGGCAAAGGATATTATGGCATAAAAACACACTTTTCAGATGTTCATTTAATTTTTTTTTGCAACCAGTGGCATAGCTATGACGAATTTTTAAAACAATTTTACAAAAAAAATACTACGCCTTTGACTTGGAAAAAAATTATGGTTTTATAATAATTATCAATCAATTATAAACAAAAATCCCTGTTTCATTTTGCCGTAAAACTTACCGTTTGGAAGAAATCGTTAATTAAAAAATGTCTTATGTACCCAAATTGCATCTTGGGTGAAAACGTCATGTTTTGACCTCCGCAATTTGTGATAGATCTTTTCTGCAGTCTCTCCGCGATCTTCAAGTTGTGCGGTCACGTTTCGTAGGAGGCTACGCTACATAGCGTCCCCGGGTAGGCAGCTGAAGGAGTTGTACGGGCGTTTCTGTGCCCTTGGGGATCTAGAAAAGACTCACGCTAAATTGATAGCATCTTTCTTCTGGAACTAAGCGCTGTGAGTGAAGATTCCTAAAAACCTGATGTTTTTATGTTAGCGGTGTACACGTGTTTTCGTAACGGCCGAGGACGGTGGCACCCTCTACTGGAATACTGGAAGCGTCAGCAAGTGACAGTGAAGCAATTGACAATTATAAATCAAGTTAGATTTGCTCGTTGCCAGCGATTGTTGTTTTGTTGTTGTAAACATGACACTGACGTTAATTATCATTCTTGACAGTTTGTATTTATTTCTCCTTTGATCTAAAAACGTGCATTTTGCTAGTTAAAAAAATGGTAAATTATTCTAATTTGGAAATGACACAAATGGATTTCCTTTATGGTCTAGCTAATGGTAATGCTATGGAGGCGCGGCGTTTGTATCAAGAAAGTTATCCTAATCGCGCTCTCCCAGATAGACGAATATTTATAAACATTCATCGTAGTCTGGCTGAATCTGGCAGTTTTAAAGCTAATATTTCCGAGGGAAGGTCCCGTACAGTTAGAACACCGGCAGTTAAGGAGGCTGTCCTGCATGCAGTCAAAGAGGATCCAACCACAAGTACGCGAAAAATAGGTATGGCATTAAACATCTGCTACAAGACGGTATGGGAGATTTTAAGAGATTCTTTGTTATATCCTTTTCACATACAAAGGGTTCAGGCATTGCTTCCTAGAGATTATGAACCGCGTACACAATTTTGTAGATGGTATCTCCAAAAAGTAACAGAAAATCCTCATTTTGATGCCAAAATATTGTTTACGGACGAAGCAAATTTTTCAAGAAATGCAATAATCAATTTCCATAACAATCATTACTGGGCCTAGGAAAACCCTCATGCGATTACAGAGACACATTATCAGGAACAATTTTCACTGAACGTTTGGCTTGGTATCGTATCCGACCATTTAATTGGACCTTTTTTTTTACTAGGACGCCTTAACGGACAGGATTATTGTAATTTTCTCCAAAATGATTTGCCTTTGCTTCTTGAAAATGTTCCTCTTTAGTTACGGCAACAACTTTGGTTTATGCATGATGGCGCTCTAGCCCACTTTAGCATATTGGCTCGTGAGCATTTAAATAGAGCCTACCAAAATCATTGAATAGGCCGTGGAGGACCGCTATTTTGGCCACCTAGATCGCCTGACCTGAACAGCCTAGATTTTTATTTGTGGGGACACCCAAAAACATTAGTTTATCATACACCAATTGTGACATTAGAAGAACTCAAAAATACAATTATTGACGGATGTGAAACTATACGAAACACGCCTGGAATTTTTGAAAAGGTTCATAGCCAGAAGCCTGCTTAGAGGAGGTAGGTGGTCATTTCCAACATTTTTTGTAAATTATGTATGTATTGTATTTAATTGTTATTGCTTTTTGTTCACTAGTTTGTAAGAAAATAGCTTAAAAATAAATATTTGAAAAATGTATTTAAAATTGAAAATAAAATAAAAGTTTAACACAATCAAGAATAATCATTAACGTCAGTGTCATAATGTTTACAACAACAAAACAACAATCGCTGGCAACGAGCAAAGCTAACTTGATTTATTTCAATAATAATTTTTCAAGATGCAATTTGGGTACATAAGACATTTTTTTAATTAACGATTTCTCCCAAACGGTAAGTTTTACGGCAAAAATGAAAGAGGGATTTTTTGTTTATAATTGATTGATAATTATTATAAAACCATAATTTTTTCCCAAGTCAATGGCGTAGTATTTTTTTGTAAAATTGTTTTAAAAATTCGTCATAGCTACGCCACTGGTTGCAAAAAAATTAAATGAACATCTGAAAAGTGTGTTTTTATGCCATAATATCCTGTGCCAAAATTCAGTTCAATATCTCAAACCGTCTTTGAAAAATTTATTAAAAAGTGAAAATAAAATAAAACTTTAACACCCTGTATCTTAATAACTAAGCATTTTAGGGCCCACGTTTATATGAACTTTTCGACTTAAAATCGGTCCAGGAATGCCTCCTTCAAATTATGACATACCATTAAGTAACACCCTGTATATGGAAGCGGCTGTCAGCCAATGTCAAATGTTTCGGGTGTCAGACTGGGCAAACGCGTTACTTTTTTGGTGGGACAAGTTTATCACAATGTTTTACATGCAGTTTTTCAACATTGTGCAAACATCGTAAGAGTAACAGTTAAGAAAGCCCACCCAATCCGATACCCTAAACATGTCAATGGGCCTTAAGGTTTCGCGTTACGAGTTTTGACACAATGTTTAAAAATTGCATGTAAAATAGTGCAATAAAATTGTCTGACAAAAAATTAACGCCCAAAACATTTCACATTGGCCAGCTGGGTTAACGCGCCACTTCCATATATGGTGGTATAAATATTGTTGTATAAATTTCCAAATAGTTTTATTTTTAGCGCTGAATTTAAATAAGTCACATCCATAACAAAGTGTTATAACATAGAAAAGAATGTATTTAGTTTTTTTTTAAATTTTTTATAAAACATTATACAGGGTGATTCAAAAATCGATCACGAAACTTAAGGGAGTGATTTTACTTGACAAAATGAGGGTAGAGCTTTATATAATTTTTTTGAAAATGTCATTCGTTTTCGAGTTATGAGTTATCAAACTTCAATTTTTATTTTGGTTTTTCGCCATATTGCATTTATTTTTAAACTAATCCAGTTGATATTTGGCACACAAATCAAGCCTTGCAGATTCTAAAATTTTAAGACAAAGTACTTTTTTAAATACCGCCAGAAGGCACTTTACCTAAACCTTAAAATTTATTTACATCATAACTTTTTATTTTGACAGATATCGCAAGCTGGGGCGCCATTTTATAAACAATCAAAAACTTAAAAATAAGATACTCTTTATTAAAGTCGATAAACCTCACCGTTTAGGCACCAATAGACATCAAAGTTTTCATCAATTTCAATCAAATTATCTACATACATATAGGGTCCAGTAACTCAACCGACAAACTTAACCAAACGATTCCACTACAAAAATAAGGAAAAACTTTATATAAACATATGTCCTAAACGTCTTAGTTTTGGTTAGGTCAAGTTTTTTTTTAATATTAAACACACCGTAGTTAAAAAACTAGGACGTTTAGGACATATGTTAATATAAAGTTATTTTTTTATTTTCTGTTGTAGAATCGCCCTGTAAAGTTTGTCGGTTGAGTTACTGGACACCCTGTATGTATGTAGGCAATTTGATTAAAATTGATGATAACTTTAATGTCGATTGTTGCCTAAACGTTTGAGGTTTATCAACTTTAATAATAGAGTACCTTATTTTTTAAGTTTTTGATTGTCTATAAAATGGCGCTCCCAGTTTTATGATATCTGTCAAAATAAAAAGTTATGATGTAAATAAATTTTAAGTTTTAGGTAAAGTGCCCTCTGGCGGTATTTAAAAAAGTACTTTTGTCTTAAAATTTTAGAATCTGCAATGCTCGATTTGTGTGCCAAATATCAACTGGATTGGTTAAAAAATAAATGCAATATGGCGAAAAACCAAAATAAAATTGAACTTTGACGGCTTGTAACTCGAAAACGAATGACATTTTGAAAAAAATTATATGAAGCTCTACCCTTATTTTGTTAAGTAGAATCACCCCCTTAAGTTTTGTGATAGATTTTTGAATCACCCTGTATAACACACTAATAATGAAGATTGTTAACTAGTCCCTACACATACTGATTCTCATTTTAATATACTTAATACTTTAGATATAATGGCTAAAAAATATTTGTTGTGTATGTATATTTTATTTGTGAGTTTAAAAATAATATTGTATTTTTAGACGGGACACCATTATTCTGCCCTTTATTTTTTAAAGGAAGGTTTAAAAATAGATACATTTTGTTTTTACTGTATAAAAATGATTTACAACCTATACCGAAGCCATTATAAAAATTCCCAAAACTGAATTTTCAATTTTAAACAAATACGCGTATATGTCTGGATTGTTTATCCTGCATATATCCTGTGGGACGCACAAAAATGGCAAAACATACAGAAAAAATAAACACGAGTTTTCTGTTTTCATTTTTAATCCCGAAATTAAGTACCTTGTTGTCCGAGAGGAACGCTTAATTTTATTTTTGTCCATAATTTTAAATTTCAGTAGCTTTTTTTGTGAAAAACTAATAGAGTTAATTAGAAATGCTTTTGAAATCTTTATATCAAATATGTGTGTATCATAGTTCATTGAATAATAACTATATTGGTTTTTTATGTATTGTAAACATGATAATTATGACCCCCAAAAATTCCTTTTTTACATTCAACTAAACCATGATAGATAAAAACAAATAGGCACCTTGTTGTTCATATTTTTAGGTTTTAGTGGCTTTTTTGTGAAAAACTAATAGAGTTAGGTAGAAATTTTTTGAAATCTTAATATCAAATATGTGTGTATCATAGTTCATTGAATAATAACTATATTGGTTTTTTATGTATTGTAAACATGATAATTATGACCCTCAAAAATTCCTTTTTTACATTCAACTAAACCATGATAGATAAAAACAAATAGGCACCTTGTTGATCATATTTTTAAGTTATAGTGGCTTTTTTGTGAAACGCTAATGAAGTTTAGTAGAAATGCCATTAAGAACTATTGGCTGGTTATTTTTTCCTGGCTCTGGTCCTTTTTGATCCAATTTGCCATTAAGAACTTGATTACAATTATGTGTGTACCATAGTTTATTGGATAATAACTATCTTAACTATTTGTGTATTGTAAACATGATTTTATTATGACTTTTGAAAAAATTCTTTGTTTATACCAAAGTCAATTGATGAGATAAGGTCACAACATTCGCCATATTGGCTAGCGCGGCTGTGACGTCAAGTCGGGCCATTTGTGGCCATGTTTGATTTTAGGCAGATCAGTGGCGTAGAATTAAGGAGAAAACAAAAGAACTGTATGTTGTAAACAAAATTTATTGGGTTATTTTAATAGGCATAACCTAAAACAAAAACGTAAATGTGGTTTAAATCTTGAAAATTAAAAATGATCAAAGCGACGACAGTACGATGAGGTACCAGGCAGAGCAAAACATTTTCCATGGTTCCGTAAGTCAAAAACCAATTTAAAAACTTTGTATACAAGGTGTCCGCTAATGAATGGTACACAGAAAAACCACAGATTCCTTATGCCAAAATATTAAGATTTAACCAAACATACCTAATATCAACGATATAAATAGATCGTTGCTAATACCCAAAGTTTATAATAAGGAAGATACGGGGGTGTCATAGTAAAAAGAAAAAGTAAATTTATTTTGATAATTGTTTTCCCTTTTTAAATATCTTAATAAAACAGTATCTCGGGGTTTTTAAACAGCTTTTCAGATCGAATATTAATTTTTGTGTGTAGACTAGGGGCGACGGGTACACTATTTAAAATTCTCTAAAACTACCCAATTTTTTGTTACTACTCTTGTATGTATGTAAACTAGTAAGCTTCTCTATGCTTTCTGCACAAAAAAGGTATACTGTAGTAAGAATCGGTCTTGACAACCGTTTTTAGGGTATTCACGTTTTAGTTGTTCAGTGCACCAGAAAGTATGTACCTTCAATAACATCGTATTAGCTATAATTACAACTGCTTAGATATAAATAGCTGATAGCTAAAAACTCCTGGATACCGAGTTTTATTAAAATGTTTAAAACATACCAGAAATTATCGAAATGCATGAATAAAAAATATTTATATCCCTTTAACACCCCGTATCTTCCTTCTCATTAACTTTTGGATATAGGTATGTTTGTTTAAATCCTAAATGGGTATTTTCGCATAAGAAATCTGTGGTTTTTCTGTGTACCATTAATTAGCGGACACTCATCAGTATCATATGTATATATAAACACGAATGACTGAAAACTATTCGACTAAACACTATCAAAATCTCTAAAATAAAACGAGTCCGAACCAATAATATGTGAAGTCTCTAAACTAACCAAAAACATTAACAACTGGAAATCCTTGCAAAATATACAACCAAAATGAAAATGGCAAATTTCCACAGTTTTTACCAAACAAAGCTTCGACAAGGCACGACTCTGTCATCAGCTGATAATGCTACCAACTTTGAACAGAACTGCCAACCAAAATCGTAATTCTACACCCTCACGTCCCTGACAAAAGCTATCACCGGTCTTGCTTATGTCTTAACCCCTTCTCATTAAGAAACTCTTGGTTTATACAACAAGTTTTATCTATGACAGATATATAAAAATATCAGAAAAGATATAATAAACTTAAAAACAACAAAAATATACCTTTATTTTAGTGAAAAAATCTAATTAGTAAATTATTGTCGAAATAAGATTCATATTTTTATTTTTTTTTCATGTTTTAAATTCTTTGTTTTTATTTTAAGCAATAAATGACAATTATATCTTTTATTTTTTATATTTAAGTGGCCATATTTCAAAAACTACCAAAGATAGGTATATCAAATGTTTTATTTTTGTAAAGCCTTTTAGAAGAGGCTTTTAATGATGACATAATACAGAGGGTGTTCCATTTAAAAAAAGTTAACTTTTTTATTTTTATCGAGTTTTTATGTTAATTTGTTCTTTTGTTATATTCAAAAGATATAATAGGTAAATAAATACGAAACTTTTTACATAAAAGACTTTTTTATCCTTTTGTTTAAAGGTAAAAGTTGGAGGCAAAATATAAATGAAAACATTTTACAAACTAAAGTTTAACTTTAAACGTTTGTAACTCTAAAATAATGTGCTACATAACCCTCCTTAAAAAAGACGTTATGCGTGTGTGGGCTTCCTTGGCACTAGGCCACGTGAGCGAAGCCTTTTTATGCCAAAAGTAGTTTATATAACACCTTTTACCCAAATTTTATTCGATTTTGATACCTAGTCCCATTTAAAAAATAAGAGAGAGGGGACTCTAAATATCCTTACTGTATATTAAATTAAGAGTTACATACAAACATACATATAAACACCTATACATAGATACATACTAGTTAGGGTAATAAAAGCGTGTTAAAAACGATAAAAAATTTAAAAAAATATCCTAATTTCATTAAAGTTACTAACATTCTAAAAAAATACCGTAAACCGGGGCTACTTCGACTGTCAGGGTAACTTCGACGCAAATCGGGTTTCTTCGACATGCCACGTGCAGGCGTGCGTTTTCTCGGGACTGCCACCAAACACCGAACGCGCCGGGCTAGCTGAGGAATTTAACGTATCAGAACAGGTCGAGAGGTCGTAGTGTACGCGTTATATTATGTTGATTGATAATATTTAGGGTAAAGAATGGTCAGAAATTACGTTAAAAAGGTGGGTGGTAGGCGATATCGCCAATTTAGTGAAACAAATATGCAGCAAGCAATTGCAGCTGTAAAGAGTGGTATGAGTAGGAAAGCAGCTAGTATAAAATACAAGGTTGCAAGGACAACCCTCTTGAAGAGAATTAGCGGGAAACATACCAGCAAAGTTGGCCATCCGACGGTGTTGTCAAAAGAAGAGGAAACTTTAATTAGTGAAACACTCGGTACTGTTAGTGAGTGGGGATATCCGATGACCAGTAGTGATATTGCATCCGTTATTTCTGGTTTTGTGAAGAAACAGGGGCGTACCGTGGAAATGTGGAAAGATAACAAATCAGGATATGACTTTGTGAAAAGCTTCGCAATTAGAAACAATTTACGCGTTAGACTAGCCACCAATATAAAACAAAATCGGGCATCTGTGGGTCAAACTTCAATTCGTGAGTTTTTTACAAATATCGAACCTCATTTAGTGAATGCTTCTCGTCAAAACATCTATAATTACGACGAAACCAATATAACCGACGATCCGGGGTCGAAAAGGGTTCTCGTTCCAAGGGGCATGAAAAGAGTGGAGAGAATCAAGGAACATTCGAGGACTTCTGTAAGTATTATGGTATGCGGAACGGCAGACGGTGAACTTCTACCACCAATGGTAGTATACAAATCCCAAAATCTGTATAATAATTGGACTCAAGGTGGGCCAGTTGGAACAGTGTACAGTCATAGCAAAACATAGTCAAAAAGGTGAACAGATAATTGTAATTGGTGATAATCTTGCTTCGCATTTCTCCCCAGTTGTTATACAGACTGCCAAAGAAAATAATATTTACATGACTCCGCTCCCACCTAATTCAACCCACCTTTTACAACCCCTAGATGTCAGTTTTTTTGCCCCTATGAAAAGAAAATGGAGGGCAGTCTTGGACAATTGGAGAAAGGAATCAAGACGAAAGGGGACAATTCCGAAAGAGCAGTTCCCAGCACTTCTAAATAAACTGTGGGGTTCTGTGTCTACGACAGCTAAGACAAATTTGATATCAGGCTTTCGAACAACCGGAATTTGTCCATTCAGCCCTGTCACCATTTTAAGGAAACTTCCTGACTTTCACGATTCATCTTCCAAAGCAAGGTTGCTCGATGAAAGTTTATTAGATTTGCTCAAGGGATCTCGAGGATCTCAAACAGGTGAATCCACCTCACGGAAAAGAGGTAGAAAGCTAAAGACAAGGCCTGGAGAGCGAATGTCCATACCACCTGCTGAGAATCCTCCTGCAGATGCAGATTCAATTTCTACAGACGAGGACAACCTGCCATTATCCGTTACTGTCAACAAAATGAAGAAGACCCTTAGGGAGTATAAAGATTCCCAGCCAGGTCCCTCCAAACCTCAACCCTCCAAATCTACGACTTCACAATCTAAGGCAGACGAGAGTAGCAGCGATCTGTGTGCAATATGCAAATGCCTCTATTCTAAATACAGAGGCCCAGATTGGATTTGCTGTGTCATTTGCTCCAGATGGATTTGCGGCATTTGCAACAACGCGTCAAAGGAAAAACAATATACGTGTCCCATATGTGAAGATGATTAGATATTTAAATCATTTTTGTGTTAGTACCTGCATTATTTTTTATACCTTTATTTTGTTAAAAATACATATCATGGCGAAGTTACCCCCACTTGGGGGCAACATCGACACAAATTTAAAAATAAAAAATATACATGTGAAGAAAATATAGGTTTTTCATAAAGACTCTAGCCGAGAGCCAAAGTTTCAAATGTTATGTTGACACATATATAATATCGCCTATCAGCCTACACGTGAATGTACAGAATGATTTATGCCAAAAGTATGTCGAAGTAGCCCTGGTTTACGGTACCTTTTAAAATGATGGCAAAGATTGCTAAAGAATTTTTTGACAGACAAAAATGTCCCTTTACCAATATAAACACCTATAAAGCATTAATACTGTGTAGGCTATTATCAGATAAAAATATATTAATTTTAGTTTTAAGTACTTTTCCTGGTGCTAAGCATCATACTACGCTTACAAGTTTTCTCATCTTAGCCAGGTATTTTGGTTCTTAATATCTTTTATGTACTGTCACAATTTCTTTTGCTTTTATTTTAATATGCTCTAGTTACCCTAATCAATCTGTAGTTCCCCAGAAAAACTGGGTAAAACAAAATTTACATACAGTGTGTCCGCCTATTAAGGATAGGGAAAATCCACAGATTTCTTATGCCATAATTAACTTAACATATGTATCTATATTGAAAAGTTATTAATAAGGACGATAAAGGGTAAACAAAGTAAAAAAAATTAGTTTATTTCGCTAATAATTGATACTTTTGGAATATTGTAATAAAACTTAGTATTTAGGGTTTCTTGACATATATAATTCAGATTTATTAATAATTTTAATGTGTTAACCTAGGGGCGATACATACACTACTTTGAATTTCTGTAAAATATCGTAATTGCTTTGTGCTATTCTGTATATACCATCCAAGTAAACGAGTAAAGTCTATTATGCTTTTTACACTAAAAAGTATATTAAAAAGTACGGTAATTGTTTAACAACCGGACGCATCGCCGATTTTATTAAAATTTGGTATTCGGGGGTTTTTTGAGGCGCTGATCACGAATCAGAAAGAATTTTTTCGAACGCGATTCGTTTTCGAGATATTCATTATCAATAATTATTACAGAACTAACCTTAATTTACCTTGTTTCCCTTATTTTTGCTGGCAATTCTTGAGTTCTCCGCTAAATTGGCACTTAATATTTTATATCCACCTTTAAAAACCCATTTTTCTATTCATTTTACCCATTTTTTTTATAAAATTCCAAAGCTTCACTTTCAATCATTTAAATCACTGTAGCCAGGGCGCGCGCCTGATAACTTGAAAGTGATTTAAAGAAAGGGAAGGGGTCCAAAGTTGTAAATAAATCATCATTTTAAAATCCTCAAGCATGGCTATTTTTTTTTATTAAAAAAAAATTTAAGGATGTAGAAAAATATATAATTCGATACAACCCGAACGATTTTCACAAGCCGAAATAGTAACAGTATGTTTTTGACATATTTAAAAATATATAGCCGCTTTTCCCACCGATGATAAGGTGTACATTTACTATGACGTTCGAGTTAAACCTCATTTAGCATCATGGGCTCCCCTACTATTAGTATATTATGTAACATGTAGAAAAAGTGCACCAACTACTGCACTTACCATTTTTTTTCCGATAAAAGATAATATTTTAATTTTTGTTTTGAATAGCAAAAATATTTCTTTTTGTTTAAATAAATATAAACAATATAATTACTTGATATCGGTAAAATACGTTATTATGGTATTACATTGTCCTGAGTTGTTGATCGACTTTGAAAAACATTATCAGTTAATATTTAAAGCATAGGAAAAGGTCCGAAAAAAAAATTACCGCCATGACCGAAAAAGCACATTGCCTAAAGCAATAATGTGTTTCGAAATTTAAAAAAATATGTCGGTTTTCGTCAGTCGGAAAAAAGTATGATAATTTGTGCTACCCAAAACAAAAATTTATATAATTATCGGAGTAAAACTATTATGTACCACTTGTAGAAAAAGCATAATTCCGGACTTTTGGTGATTGCTACCCGATTTTTCAAAAATATATCGTTTTTTTTTACACTATATATTATTTTTTATGAAGAAAAAAGTGTTGTTACTTGGTAGCTCTCTAAAAATGCTTTTAGCAATTAAACGAACTTTTGGTAAAGTTTTCCGTTAAGGAACAACATTAATTGCTTGTACTAATATAATTTCTAATTTTACAGACTTTAACTTTTAAGGAACAGCAAAGTTGCTGTACAAAGGTTACGTTCTTAAATTTTCCTTATTAGTTTCAAAATACAGTTAAAGTTTTGGTAACGTTACATTTATAATTGATGATTTACGAGGAAAAAGCTTTTATTAACGTCATTTATAAAAGTTCAAATGTTAAAATGCCAAGAAAAATATTGATATTGTTAAGGAAATATTTTCTTTTATACAGTGTGTCCCAGGATGGGTGTTACAATGATGATAAGTATTTAAGTAAATATTTAGGTCCCGTGTCAACATAGTTTCTTTTATTTCGCTTAATAGACTTATGGTCCGTTGGTATTTAGTCTTTTAGCCTTCGTGGACTGTCTAAAGGTTATCGCTGACGATAGTACCCTTCACTCCAGTTTTCAGGTTCCTAAACCCATCTCTCAACCTGCCTTGGAAAGCAAACGCAGAGCGATGCAGATATCTCTTTCACAGGATCTCAATTTGATATTGGATTGGGGCGCCAAAAATCTCGTTCAATTTAATGCATCCAAAACACAATCATGTTCCTTGTCGCGAAAAAATCATCAAACACTCACCCTTTGCTTATGAGTGGCCAGGTTTTGCAGAGCGGGGACACATTTAACCTTGTGGGCGTCACATTTGAAAATAACCTTAACTGGCATAAACACATTGTATCTATAGCCACGGCAGCTTCAAAAAGCTTGGATTTCTCTTTCGAGCCAAAAAGTATTTTTCCGCTTCCGATTTATACACATTTGTATGTGTTCCAAATTCGACCTCTCTGGAATATTGTTCTCATGTCTGGGGAATGGCATCCCCTACAACCCTCAGCATTCTTGATGCCATTCAAAGAAGGGCTGTTCGTCTTATTAATGATCCTTTACTTACTCAAAGACTTCCTTCTCTTGCCCATCGTCGGGCTGTGGGAGATCTATCGCTCTTCTATAGGTACTTTTATGGCTTCTGCTCCGAAGAATTATCCAGTATAGTCCTCCTCTTGCAGCTCCCAACAGAGAAACTCGTGGTGCCGCACGTATGCATCCCTATACGGTCCAACTGGACAGGCCCCGAACTTCTCATTCTTTCGTTCTTTTATCCTAGAGTTTCTAGACTGTGGAACCTGCTGCCAGCGGAGGTCTTTCCTTCCCCCAAATCTTCAAGTTTTTAAGTCCCGTGTCAACAAACTTCCTCTTACTTCGCTTAAGACACCCACGGTACGTTAGTATTTAGGCTTTCAGCCTTCGTGGATTGCAATAATACTAGTATTTTCTCGTTTATTATTGTTTTAAGATTATTTTAAAAATAATTTTTTACTTTTTAGTTTAATGTGCTTTAAAAGCGTGTTTACTTAGTTTTTTAAACTATAATTATTTTTTACTTTTTAGTTTCACATCTAAGCTACACCTCTGAAATGAAAGAAGGATAATATGGTGAATTTACGTTGGTCTTTTAACGAAAACTAGCTTTAACTAACAAGAACTAACCAGAACATCAACTAAACATTCTTTCAGATTTGTAATCAGCGCCCCAAAAGACCTCCGTATGCCAAAAATCATCAATTTGACAAACATTTAGGATTAATGCTCAGGTTGGCGCTAGACGTTAATGTTTTACATGTTATGAAATATTATGCTTGTAGTGAGACCCAGTGTTCAATATTAAAAACATTCGTTTAAAGTCCAAAAATATGCCTGTGGTGACACCTAGCGTCAAACTCTAAAAAGAGTCGTGAGGCATTCAACTCCGGTTACAGGGACCAATCCAAAATTATGCTTGTAGTGACACCTAGTATCAAAACAATAATACTTAAGAGTTACATACATACTTACAAGTGAAGCTAAAAAAGCGGGTTAAAAAATAAAGGTACTTGTGTCTTGGTCATTTTTAAATATTTTTACTTATAACTCGTATAACCCCATAATACCAATTGGAGTATAATTTTGTTTTTATTAGTTTTGAACCATGGAACCAGTTTTACTAAAATTTCGTTTTAAAATTTAAAGATCCTGGGACACAATGTATAAAATAAATGTAATTTTATATTGTATTTATTAAATAAATTTAAAGTATTTTTATAATACATCCCAAATACGGAAATTAAAAAGAATAGAATATTGATACTTTTTAACCCTGTAAAATAAAATAACAAAGTCTAAGATCCGAATAGGAAGTGACCCGCACCCATGTGTTTGGCGGATAAAATCTATTTTATATTAAATATAGTATTTAAATAACGGTTTTGCTACAGTGTTGTCTAAAAATTATGGTCGAGGCTTTATTAAAAAAAAACATTAAAACTTTTGATCATTTTACCATAATTTGGGACAAGTTCACCAAATTTTGTAAAAAATAATTGTTTTTGTAAAAGATAAAAATAAAAAACCAAAAACTTGGTTTTAGTTTTATAATTGTAAGATTATGTAAAAAAGCTGAATACAAAAGTTGTACATCTTTACACTGCCTACAACTTTGCAATTTACTTTTTTCCATTAAACTTGTAGTTTGGCCGGAAATCTAGAAAAACCGTATTTTACACTTTGACCCCCCTCCTACCACCTGTCCGACCTCAGATCGCCTGGAAATTTATTTTCCTATTAATTTTGTTTCTGTTTCAACTTTTTCAGTGGGTTTCATCCTTCCATATTTTTTTAACTTTTTACTTTTTTATAGGCTTCGGGCACCGGTCTAAACATGGAAGTCAACTGCAACATAAAGTTTACCTTGCAAGTCAACATACGAAATCTGTCTACGGAAATAAAACCGGCGATTAAAACTGTTTAGTCAATAAAGCGCGCATTTTAACCATATAACTGTGGGCAGACATGCCACACAGTGGTTAATTAATTTGCTCTGTATTTTTATGACATTAAAAGGGCCATTTCGAGTCGCTTAACTGCCGATATTTTAGAGCAAATTGGTTGCTCATGTATCACGAAACGCAAACACGAAAGCAAAAAAGAATTAGACAAATAATGGCGACGGTTAATGTCTGATTTATCTGTTCCGTGACTATGACAGTCTGATACTAACTCTAAAGGGTTTTCAATTAAGAGTCTTAGTCTGCGATTTTTAACGATAAAAAGTTAGCTTTTGCTATATCTAAAAATATTTTATACCTGACCAACACTTATTATTAAGTGAGTCCGTTTAAGAAATTGCTAGCAGAGCGAGCAGATGCAGAGAAAAAGTCACGTCCCTTTGGAGCTAACAGAGCTGATAGCAGTTACCGAACGCGTTCTAAAACATTTGACAGTTCGACCTACTTGCGAATGAATGGCCGTTTACGTGATCTGTCATATCTTAGGGATTAATGCAAACAAATTCGCAAATTTTACAAGAATACAGTAAACAACCAACTAAATCTTCTAATTCCATGTCTTTTTGAAAAATGACAATATTTTGAAATTTCTCGCTCTCCAACCTATAAATGTACCTGATTTTGCGTTTTCTATTTTTGATATAAAATTTTTAGATCTGTCCGCTCGGCGATTTGACTTGAGGTGATCCGAGCTAGCTCCAAGAATTCAGATAATTATCGAACACAGAGCAGATCTGTCAAGCTTACAGATGTACTAAACGAACGGAAAATTTGACAGTCGGGCGTTTCGAGGTAACAGATTAGTAATAAACGAACTCACTTTGTGAGTGATCAACACACATACTGGGTTCGTAAAATGTAACGCAACTTTTAAATATCTTTAAAACTGCTTAAGCTAAATTTACCTTATTTGTTATTTAAGGTGGATTGGACATGTGGATTAGGCACTGTTGCCAGATTTCCCAGTTTTGTGCTACACGTAATTTTTTCAGTTTTTTAAATTAAATGCCCCATTTATTTTTATTGCATTAAATTGAAAGGATTAAATTTGGTTATTTTATAATTTTTTAAAATTCTAATTCTTTATTAGTTGTTGAGATATGATACAATACACTTTAAGCATAAAGTAAAATATCTTATCATCGTATCATATCTCGGAAACAAGTAAATAATAAATTTTACAAATTTGGATTCTTACTAAGGCTGGCACGCTTCTTTTATTGCAATTAAAATAAATAGCATAGCATAGCAGCAAGCAAAGGAATATTACCTCTGCTTGAAATTGTCTTATAAATAATAAATACACCAGTTACTCATGACAGAAATGTCAAACTATTTACAAAGTTTGCAAAACTAAGAAGCTTAAAGTTGTAATTATTTTTCATTTAAATGGTAGTTTTTTTAATTTCAACTTGATAACGATGGCAGACTTGTCACCGAAACGTCGCTTTTAATTAGAATTTCTTTTGGGTTTTTGTGGTGTTTTGGGCGACCGGCCAGTTCATAGGGGTCAATAGGGCTAAGCAGGATAAGCTTGTATACCCCGGGACCAGAACCAAAACGGTCCCATTCTTTCTAGATAGACTTTGGCATGTACCCAACAAAAAGACCATTGAATAATAAAATAATGATACAACCTTCATATATCTTTTAAAATGGTATTATAAAAACACGCTAATAAAACACATCGAACTAAACAGTGAAAATTATGTTTTTAACTAATTTTAAAACAATATTTAAAAAACTCTTGCAATATTGTAAGAAAAACGTAGGCACTTTGTGTTATATATTTCGTATATTGAGCACCTGACGCTTCTTTACAATAATACTAAGTTTTTTGTTTATTATTGTTTTAAGTTAAGGATCCTCGAACCATTTTTCCAAGTCATTACTAACGAGCTAATTTTTCGTAAATAGCTTTATTTTAACAAGACGCCCAACTTTTCTTACTGTCAGCTTACAGCATCAAGAGTCCTTACCACCAACATGTATGGTTATCGATGTCGTGAAAAATAACTACTAACCAGCAGATTTTTTTCTGTTGATCAAATAATATGTATGTAATTTAACACCCACATTGTCCTATAAATTGCAAGGTACATCATACTGCTTGTTTGATATTTTTCCTACGACCACTTGTAAAAATAGCAAATAGCACACTGGTTTCATGCATAGAAAATGCGTAATATCATACTAGTGTTGCAAAGTACTTTACAGCACTAGTGTTGCAAAGTACTTACAAGGCAGCCTTGCCGCTTGACCGTTCGACGTAAAGCGCCAGAGAAAAAACTTCTATAGATCAAATTCCTTTCTCTCTGTCTTCATGTACTCAAACAACTAGTTAAATCTTTTTTTTGTTTAATCCCTTAATTAAACCTGAGGCTAGTCGTTTTTTTTTTCTTACTTTTAGGACCTTAGGTTATGCATTTACAATTTTCATATTTGTTATATTTTTCTCAAAATATGAGAAAAAAAATGTAATTTTTACTTCATTTTACATGTGATGTTCAGTTTCAATAACTCTTTTTACCAATTTTAACCCACCCAGCACCCCTTTTCACTCCCCGGTCCCGTAAGTTTGTTTACTAATATTTTTTAAAAAACGGAATATTTTGGATATGCGCCACTTTTCGTTTTATTTATAAGAGTGTTTAAAATATGTAAGTATCAATAATTTTTAAAAACTCTTAAAATAGCAGAAAACCGTATTAAACTATATACCATTATTACCTAACCAAACCATACAATTTTATAAGTGAGGGCCTTTTTAAATTCCAAAATGATAAAAAGTTATATAATGCTTCTAGGTAGGTGATTTTCGATGTAAAAATATTGTCAAAACAGTATAAATACAGCAGTGGAGGAAAAGTAGCATATCACACTAGTGTTACAAAGTAAAAAATCACCTAGTGTTTGCAAAAGTTTTCAATTGTTTTTATATTTTTCTGTAAAGACAAACTATTTTTTTTTGGTGAATAATTTGTGGTCGTAGGAAAAATAGTGTACAGTACTCGTGTGAAAATGACTTTCTTACACTCGTGGGTTTGTCGCACTCGGCTAACGCCTCGTACTGCAATATTCCCACTCATGTGTGAAATTAGTCATTTTCCACACTTGTAATGTAATATACTATATCAAATCAACATATTTAATCTCTGCTACTACCCTGTATGCTACCTACCTAACAAAAATGGTTGTAAGGAAATAAGTTGGGCGTCTCGTCAAAAAGAAGCTACTCACGAAAAATTAGCTTGTTAGTAATGACTTGGAAAAATGGTCCAAGGGATCCCTAACTATTTAAAGAATATTTTAAAAATTATTTTTAACTTTTAGCTATGCAACGTAAGATAATTAAAACAAGTGTACGGCTAAATCATTGAGTTCTTTAATTATTGAACATTATTTGTTATTAAAATAAGTTTTTTTTGCTTTATTTATAAAATAATAATTATAAAACACATCCACGTAGTTATTAGGATGTCTAGACTGTAAGATTAAAGCACCATGTCCTGCGAAATATCACAGCAGAGTCTATTGCTAAATATTGCATTTTTATTTTACAGTAAATTATTATAAGGAATTTTTTGATAATAATAATATGTAAAACTTAGGTAAAATTGATATTCACATTATATGTATTTTAATATTTATCAATGTTAAGAGAATTTAAATAATGTGTTTGTTGTGGGACTCTTAATTATTATATTAAAAATTTGCTATTGAAACATCATTTTCATGCCTTATTTAAATAAAAAGAAAGAAATAAAACACATTCAAGGTAGTTATTAAAAAAAAAAATTGATGTTTAGATTGTAGATTACGAGCACGTACCATGCAGCAATATATCACAGCAGAGTCCTATTTTTCTATTATTATTAAGAGTAAAATAGTGCATTTATGTTTCAAATAAAATAAATAAAAAGAAGTTTCCCAGCAAACACTATTTGCCGGCAATGTACATTTTCATATTGGCATTGATGGTAAAGCATTGGCAATTGGTGGCAATATTATGCCAACATCTTATACGCATTAAAAAGTCAACACTAAATAAACACTTAATTGCCAATAAATTTTACATGCAGGCGAATTGCCGGCAAGCATACAAAAATGGCGGCATACCAATCCTGATTAAATAAAGCATGCGTTTTTGTTGCAGGCAAATAAATATTGGATTTTTGAAGGCAAACCTTCAACATATTCATACTTTAACATATTATAACATGGCAATTTTTTTTGATCTGTTTTATTTATAATGGCAGCTAAATAACATTATTTTATGTTTTTACATAATTTAAAGGAAATGGCCTTTTCATAACATTTTATTGTTAAAAATCATGCAAATAAAAATTAGGTCAAACAAAATGTTTATTATGTATTTTGGAGCGAATAAAAATAAAATGATGGTAAAATTAGCTACGTTAATTTCGACCGAAGGTGACCGCTTTGTGCATTTGTTTTCTACGTGGTTTTCTAGCTTTTTAGTTTCTTTTTTAAAGAAAAGAGTTTTTAATAGACATAATTAAATGTATTCAATACCTAATAAGTGTGTGTTGTGTGATTAATTGGTGATGGCTAGTCGAGAAGGCAAGATATTCAAGTAGACTGTTAGGAGCTGTAAACATTTTGTTTAAAACTTTATTAAAAGTTTTAAAGACGTGTTAATAAAAAATATTATATATATTTAATAGTTTTTTGACATACCGATAGATGGCGTAATGGACAATAAACTACTACGTTTCTGCAATATCTTCGCTTTTTATCGTCCAAACCGTACCCATTAGACAAAAATAATTCGAGAGCGGTCTGCGGTAGGTGATCTCACTTAGCTTTGAAAGAAATATCTTCGGCTAGTGTAAAAATCTGCATCTCCAAGTTGGACAGTGTTCCGAGAGATGGTACTTTGCATTGCAAGGAAATTGCATGCAGTAAGGAGTTTTTCCTATTTTAATTTTCAAATAAAATATCGCATCATTTTAGCTTTTAAAAAAAAGTATATGCGACAATTTTCGTCAATAAGACGTCAGCTTGCTGCTTGGGAGTATCTGCATTTGCCCACTTTCGTGTCTTTTTGTTATCTTTTTGCCAATAACTTATTAATGATGGATGCCATCATCTTAAACGCATTTTTTTGCCAATAACTTATTAATGACGGATGCCATCACTTTATCTGCAACACGTGGCCTAATAACGACCAATTGCCCACTTTCGCGTCTTTTTGATACCTTTTTGCCAATGCCTTGCCATTAAAGAGTGTTGGCAATGCCAGTAAATTAAATGTACAACGCCGGCAAAAAATGTTATATGGGTTGTTTATAAATTTAATATTAAAACTAAAAATAAAAATAGTATTAACATTATACATCGTGTCTTTTTGGAAGTCTTTACTAAATGGAAAACTTTTTCATTATTAACTTTACGAAAAATGTACCTTCTTATAAAAGTTCTGCTTGATAAGAGAATACATTTCCACAAAATTTACTGTATGTAGATGAACAAGGTGGCTATAGAAAAGAAGAATTGGTGTCAAATTAATATATCCCATTTGGTAAGAACTTTTGAAGACACGCTGTAGTGTCATTATCAAATAGGGTGTAATATTAACAAGTGTGTTTGTTTTTTTTCAAAAATTTGACGTCTAACAATGATAGGTAATTAAACAAATGTTGTGTGTTGTGAGACTCCTTATCATTAGTCTTTACTTTTAATTCTAGCGCCCTGTATCCTAGAAACAAAGGCAACTTTAGATATGAACTTGGACTCTTAATTATTATATTAAAAAATTTGCTATTAAAAATGTAATTTTTATGCTTTATTTAAATAAAAACTAAAATAATAAAACACACTCACGTAGTAATTTAAAAAATACTTTAATAGATGTCCTAGATTGTAAGATTAGAGCACGTATCATGCAGCGAAATACCACAGCAGAGTCTATTACTTCTATTATTATTAAAATTAAATATTAAATTTTTCTTTTACGTTAAATTAATTTAAGAAAGTTGTTGAGGAAATAATAAAAAGTTGTTGATAATAATAATAATAATAATAATAAAACTTAGGTAGAAAATCAGATTACCATTGTAGTGTCATATAATGGGTTTATTGTTTCTAAAATTTTAACATTTAACAAAATATGGTAATTAAAAAAATATGTTTTTGTGAGACTTCTAATTATATTCAAACTTTCCTATTAAAATATTATTTTTTGCTTTTTCTAAATAAAAAAGGAAATAATAAATGGCAGCCACGTTTTATTTTTCAAAAACTTTGATAGATGTCTAGATTGTAAGATGCACGTACAATGCAGCGAAATCGTGTCTTCGGAAGTCTTTACTAAATGGAAAACTTTTCATTATTTCCTTTACAAAAAAGTACCTTCTTATAAAAAGTTCTGCTTGATAAGAGAATACATTTCCACAAAATTAACTGTATTTTTGGATGAACAAGGTGGCTAAAGAAAAATTGGTGTCAAATTAATATATCCCATTTGGTAGAACTTTTGAAGACACGCTGTAGTGTCATTATCAAATAAGAATTAATGTTAACAAATGTGTTTGTTTTTTTCTAAAAATTTGACGTCTAACAATGTTAGGTAATTAAACAAATGTGTGTGTTGTGAGACTCTTAATCATTAGTCTTACTTTTAATTCTACAGCGCCCTGTATCCTAGAAATAACAGCTTTAGATATGAACTTAGACTCTTAATTATTATATTAAAAATGTGCTATTTAAATGAAATTTTTTATGCTTTATTAAAAAAAAATGCTTTATTAGATGTCTAGATTGTGAGATTAGAGCACGTACCATACAGAGAAATATCACAGCAGAGTCTATTACTTCTATTATTATTAAAATTAAATATTACATTTTTTGTTTACGTTAAATTAATATAAGAAAGTTGTTGAGAAATTAATGCTGGAGTGCACATCAGGGTTCAGTACTAGCACCAACTTTGTTTCTTCTTCACATCAACGACCTTCTTTCTTCCACCAACTAATCCCATTCATAGTTATGCTGACGATAGTACCCTTCACTTCACTTTTCAGGTTCCCAAACCAATCTCTCAACCCGACTTGGAAAGCAAACGCAGAGCGATGCAGATATCTCTTTCACAGGATCTTAATTTGATATTGGATTGGGGCGCCAAAAATCTGGTTCAATTTAATGCATCCAAAACACAATCATGTTCCTTTGTCATGAAAAATCATCAAACAGTCACCCTTTGCTTATGAGTGGCCGGTTTTGCGGACACATTTAACTTTGTGGGCGTCACATTTGAGAATAACCTTAACTGGCATAAACACATTGTATCTATAGCCACCGCGGCTTCAAAAAAGCTTAGTTCTTCTTCCGAGCCAAAAGGTATTTTTCTCCTTCAATTTATACACACTTTTTGTATGTGTCCCAAATTCGACCTCTCTACGGAATATTGTTCTCAAATGTCTGCGGGGAATGGCATCCCCCTGCAACCCTCAGCGCATTCTTGATGCCATTCAAAGAAAGGGAGCTGTTCGTCTTATGTAGTGATCCCTGCTTCCTCAAAGGGCTTTTCCTACTCTTGCCAATCGTCGAGACTGTTGGGAGATCTATCGCTGCTTTTATAGATACTTTTACGGCTACTGCCTTCGAGCGAATTATCCAGTACATGGTCCCACGCTCACTACTTGCAGCTCCCAACAGAGAAACTTCGTGGTGCCGCGCGTATGCATCCCCTATACGGTCCAATTGGACAGGCCCCGAACATCCCATTTCGTTCGTTCTTGTATCCCTATAGGTTTTCTAGACTGTGGAACCTACTGCCTGCGGAGGTCTTTCCTGCCCCCAAATCGCTCAAGTTTTTCTAAGTCCCGTTGTTAGCAAACTTCCATCTTGCCCTCGCTTAAGACACCCACGGTACGTTGGTATTAATAAACTTAAATACAAGTGTTTCCTAACTAGCTACGAAACTTCCAAGGCTAATTTTTATGTGGTTTATTTCTAAGAAAAATATCTGATTGCTTTGTTTCTTGGATACAAGGACGTTAAAGTTTAAGAAAAAATAATTTTATTAGAGAATTATTGCAAGTTGCCTTATTAAGCTCGGGTATTATTTATACCGGCCTTATTTTAATAGAGCTTGTACCCATAATTTAGTGTTATTGCAAATCATGATGACAGTATCATTAACCTAAAAAAGGCGAAAATTTTTATTAGATTTTTTTATTGTTTGTAGTATAGGGTTTTGTTTAACACAATTACGAAATACATTTGAAAGAGCAAGCTTTTAAGTATTTTTTACTTCGAAAAACTCTTTGATTTTCGGGTCGACAGCCGTTTCTGGTTAAAATAAGACCAAAATAGGCACGACCTAAAACCGACATAAATAAAAGCCAGGCACTATACTTATTAAGAAAGTTCTTATCCTACTTTGCATCTACGGAAGCTCAGATGTCAAGTGACCCATTATTATTAGTGCCTGGCCTTATTTCACTGTGCAATAATTCTCTAATATCTGTAATATTCTTAAACTTAAATTTGCTAGATTTTTTAAAGTAGTATGCGGCTTAGTAGCCGTTATATTATTAAAATTATTAAGTCTAGTGGCGTCTCAGTCAACACCACAGCCAATATTTTTGTACAAAACGGTTTGCTGATAATTTTTGAGTTTTTATGTATTTTTTGATTACGCAACTAGAAATATATCCACCTGGTATCTTGTATTAACTTATTCAAAGCAAAGGCGATCGGACATTGTGCCCATAAGAACATTTATTTAAGGCATTAAGATCTTAAACCTAATAAAATAATTAAAAAAAAAATAAGCACAATCATTTCCATTGAACGAGGTCCTTTAGGACCTAATATTTTAGGGTACTTTACGTCTAAATGGTTACATTTTTGAGTTAAATAAGGAGCAGTTTGCGAATTTAATTACAACAGCTTTCCTAACGTATTTTTATTTTATTTGGTACCCCTAGCGCCGTCTAGTGCGCAGTGACCTAATTATCGCAAACTAAGCTAAAGGTTCCTGTGGCCTAGAACCCTGTGAGCCCGACAAACGTTTCATTAGAGGTACTTGATGACTTGATTTTGTTCTTCGAGCACTATATCTACTGGAGGCTTCGCTAGCTGTTAGTGTCAACTTTTACAAATGAGATTTTGTGACCGGTTAATATTTTTGTGGTATATGAACCTTTCTCGAGTCCATGGTTTTGAGGGAAGCAGCGGCATTTCACATGTCTTTTAATTCTTTGGGCTGATAGCCGTCAGTTTCAGGTACATCTCGGAGTCTACTCGCCGAAATTCGGCAAGTGGTTCGACAAAGTGCCAAATTTTGGGTCGGACATTTTAGAGACTTCAAGAATGACACTTTCTGTCTAACCGGTGCGACGAGTAGAAGGCAATTTTGTGATTTGATATTAATTTTGAATTATCTCTGTTAAAAATCACGAATCCTTGTCCGTCTTGCAAGGGTATGTCTTTTTCTACTTAGATTCCGTTAGTATTTTTGCATAAATTCTGCCTTTTCTGTTGGACTGTCAAAACATAACCTCAAAAACACGTTGTCTTTTTAGTCAATCTTATCTTAATGCGATCTTATTTAGAATGGCCCGGTTTCGCTGCCCCTCGTTTCAGATTCTCCATCAACAGTATTTGATTTTCTGCACATGTAGCTGCCATGAACACAAGCTTAAGGAGGCCAAGTTACCTGAGTTGCCTGCTTATTTGTGAGGGCGTGCCATAACCTACCGATGCAGGAGACTGCCCTTTGCTGCATGATCAGCCAAGTGAGTGCCACTTATCTGAATCGTCCCCAGGTTGCCTAGGCCCCAGCCTGTAACCGAGTGAGAATCCCACCAACATCAGTGGACCTTTTAGGGGAGTTGAGATAAGTTGACTCCATGTTTAAACGTTAAAAGTACACACCGTTTAATATCGTTTCGTCAAAACAACCTGATTACCATCCTGAACAAGAATCAAACTAGTATAATTAGCTTATATACTTAATTTTTTGATTTAAATTAGTTATATTTGTAGGCTAGATTCGTAATATAATGTTTGCAAACGTTAAGCGCTAGAGTCCACTTTTTTGTTTCATTTGCACTGACTAATGCTCATTCTTTAAAACCAAAGATTCTTAAATAAAGAACACACATTATTTTATACGTTGTCTTTTTTTTTATTTTGTCGTTGGAATCCTGTTTGTTTTGTTACCCAAGTAGTTTACCTTAGAGAAACTACCACTCCGTGGTTACCATGCACTATTCTATAACTTTGGGTGGCGCCCATATATGAAATGTTACCTTTTTTGTGCGTAAACTATAATAGGAGGGTTCTCAATTTACTCTATTTAATAATTTCTGAATACTGATACAAGAGTTAAAGGAATGTTTGGGTTTGCTCCAGCCACGACCCACGTGCCCCGACCACGACGGTGAGGCTAGTTGGAAGGTAGGAAGAGAAATTGGCACAGACATGTAGAATCTGTCTTTAAATTTTTTAACATATTTCTGTATCACCATGTACATTTAATATTCTTAGTAAGAGTACGCTACTGAATAACCATTATTAATGTAAAGAGCCCAAGGGTCGAGGAGTTTTTAACCCCACTAGGGATCTCTCTCAAATCGCTGTAACATTAATTTGTAATCCATCAAGTTGAATGACGTCCAGTTCGGCTAAATTGTGGAGAAATTGGTTTCATTTAAAAAGACTCACGAAACTCTATTCTATGTAAAAACCATCAATGCAGATTTTCCAGTTATTTGCTGGAATTTTCGTGGCAATTTGTTTGCTTGAAATGCGTCAAAACGGCCGACAGATTTTGAAATCAAGTAATGGAGAAAATATTAGAATTATTATTGTTGTTTTTAAACTGGTCATTAACAGTGTTGCTTTTTACTTTTTGTCATCAAGTTATGCATTGTGTTCATAAAGTTTTGCACAAATTTAATTAATATTTTGACACTCACACTAAATACACTGGGTGCTCCGAGACCTCATGGACCCAGAACATAATTCATTGACCATTTATACTTTGACCCCCTTTAAAACAATTAAAGTTGGTTGGTTGTTTTATTTATTTTTGGCTCTGGTCCCTTTCGGTCCAATTTACCAAAACATTCGGGGGAAAATCTGGATAGTCGAGGCTCGTAGCTCCCAGAAATTCCTGATTCTTTCACTAATTATTTATCTTGAAATTATGGAGTAGCATAAATTTCTGGCCATCTTCCCTGAAACTGCTACTAGTATCGCGCATAATCGGTTTCTTTTAAGTGCTAACCCCCTGCGATGCCTGCCTCCATTTTTCCGCCATTGGAAAACACCTCATGCAGCACGCAAAACAGAAAAAATCAGGTTATAGGAACCCTTACTCACAGCGCCTAGTTTCCAGAAAAAAGATGCCTTCTCAAATTCAGCTGTAAGTTTCCTATCTTCCTCCGGGCATTAGAACGTCTTCTACATCCTCCATGCACGATACCACGTGAGAGCCGCATGGACTTCCAACGTCCTACCACGACCGAGAACGAACGGAAACTGAACAATTAAAGTTATTAAAATGCGCTTTTTTAAAAAGCAGTCGGGAAGTCACTTGTCGACTTCCGGTAAACTTATGCCGATTACTAAATTATTCTTTTCGGTACAGTATCAACGATGAGATTATATCTTACCGAGGGACAATGACATGTTGTTCTTATAAACTTTCGCTTTTCGTGCTTTCACCATGGATCCGGTACAGCCACTTTGAAAAGTCAAACTAATCAGTAGAAAGTCCAGGTGAATGATACGAAAAGCAGAAATTCTTTCTTTCAAATGTCGAAAAGGAGATCTCTTTTCAATATATTAATACAACAGTAGGAATCTTTTTTCATTTATTTTGTATTACTTTTACTTGCCGACGTCGGTAAAACTTTTTACCGATCACTAAATGATTCTCTTTAGTATGGTATCAACGGTAAGATTACATCTCACCGTCAGATAACTGATATAGTTATTATATACCTAGTGCTCTTCGTGTTATGTAGCATGGGCCGGTACAGCCCACTTTATTAACTCCTGTGAGGCAGGTGAAACTAGTCAGTAAAGAGGGTCCAGGTGTAAGACACTGAGAAGAAGCAGAAATTATTTCTCTTAACTGTCGAAAGGCAAGATCTTTTCATAGATACATTTTTCATTGTTAATATTTCAGATGCTATAAATTTTAAGAATAGACATCCTTTTACAAACTTACTTTTATTATAATTGCTTTATAAAAGAAGGTAATAAAAGATGGAGATTTTATTTGAAAAAAACTTTAAGGTTTTTGTCGATATAATGTTTAACGATTATTTTTTGACCACCCTTTATTTATTAATTGACAAATTGACAGAGTCTGCTAAGAGAATGTCTTTCTTCATAGAAGAAACCTAGCCTAAATTTGTAATAAAGGTTTTTATTTATAAAAAAATTATGGTTATGCAAATGCTTGCAAGCGTTCTGCTGGCACAAGGAAATTTAAAATAGAGTGTATAGTATAGGATATTATACAAGGGTGTTCATTTAGAAAACTTCCCACCACGGATTTATCGAAAACCACTGATTAAAAGAAAAAACACGCCGAGAAGATACGTCAGAGGTTTGTCAGGGGGACAACTGTCTAACCTAAAATTCACTTCACGCCCCTTGCTGCCCTCTGCCTTAAGGGTCATCCCATTAAAAAATTTTAGAAAGTGGCAAAAGGGGTATCCGAGTAATAGCTTGTTTTAAAAGGCCCTTCGAGGTCTTTTATTTTGACGTTTGATTTTTTTAAATCGGTCCGATTCGTTTTCGAGAAAAGTAGAAAAATCTTTGTTTATCTTAATTTGTTCCAGATAGAAAAACAAAAACATGAAAAATATCGAAGTTTTTATTTCCATAAGTGTTCAAAATGCTGCCCGTTTTGGGCCAAACAATGATATAGGCGATGTTCAAATTCCTGACGGACATTTTTCAAAAACATGTTGTGGGATATCATGGCGGCTTTCGATGATGCGTTGACGAGAAGTTTCATCAAACTTTCAAGGTTGGGGAGTATACACAATGGATTTAAATGACCCCATAAAAAAAGTCTAACGGCGAAATATCAGGAGATCTAGCAGGCCATTCTATAGGCCCCCTTCGCCCTATCCATTTATCTGGATTTTGGGCACCATAAATTAGAATAATTTCCAATTTTTCGGCTAGTATGTAAACCATTTTGGTATTAAAATCTTCAATTCAACAAATAAATTTTCACTATTCCAAAATTGTCACAAATGTAACTGACGGCAAATTAAATTCTTTATTTTCCTTAGTAACTATAAATAACTAAGCAGGTATAACAATTAATACAGTTCGCCCAGGATATCTGTGTTGATGAAAAGAATGCGGAAAAAATTCAGGTTGTTATTTAGTTTTTCCACGTCTAATCTTCGGAATTGCTGTTTATGTTGGTAGTTTCCGTTTTAAATTATAAACGAATTGTAGATTTGGCAAACCCTAATGGGCAACATTTTGAACACTCATTGAAATAAAAACTGATATTTTCATGTTTTTGTTTTCAATCTGAACAAATTAAGATAAACAAAGATTTTTCTAATTTTCTCGAAAACGAATCGACCGATTTAAAAAATCAAACGTCAAAATAAAAGACTTTGAAGGGCCTTTTAAACAAGCTATTACTCGATACCCCTTGTCATTTAAAATATTTAAGGGGATGACCCTGGGGGCAGAGGGTGAAAGGGAGTGAAGTAATTTTAGGTTTGACAGTTGTCCCCCTTGACAAACCTTTTGACGTATTTCGGCGTTTTTCTTTTAATCAGTGGTTTTCGATAAATCCGTGGTGGGAAGTTTTCAAATGAACACCCTATATATAAAATATGTTTAGAATTTAACGCACAATCTAAAAATAGGAATATATTATAGGGTGTTCCATTTAAATTAGGAAAGTTGACATTACCTTCCGGTATAGCCCAAAATGCTAGAACTGTCAACATATTTTAGTCGTATGTTTTCCACTGACTTTATCATGTTGCCTAACCCTGTATAGCAAAACATTGATAAAAATAGTTCAATTTATTATTTATTGCCAGGCGACATCGCATGTACACCGGCGACTAAAACATCAATCACGAAAAATAAAATGAAATGTACGGCTTTCGGCCGTAAATTCTACTTGTAAAAGCCACTGTTGTCGTTCTGATGATAGACCTAGGGATATCGATTACTTTTTTAGTTTATTAATAAATAATTTTGCTTGATTAGTGGGTGCCATGACAAACACCAAGAACTGTCTTTATAGTATATTATAGTCTCTTGGCCACCAATCAAATGGACCTCATGATACAAACCCTTTAAAACCTTTTTAGGGTGGTTTCTTTTGACGACTTTACCACGAATATTCATACCGCCATATATGGAAGCGGCGCTTTAACCCAGCCTGGCAATGTCAATTTTCATCATTCACAATTTTTTAACATTGTTTTAAAAATGGTAAGGGTTACAGTTATGAAACCTTAAGGCTTAAACACATGTTCCGGGTATCGTACTAGACGGGTTTCGTGATTGTTACCCTTACGGTTTTTGGCACAATTTAAAAAAATTGTTTATTAAAAATTTTGGTAAACTTGTTCGACAAAAAATGACGCGTCGCACAGTCCGACACCTGAAACATTTAACATTGACAGGCTCAGTTAAAGCGCCGCTTTCATATATGGCGGTTTAAATATTCGTTGTAGACTGGTAAAAAAATCCCTCAAACGCCGCGCTGCTGTCCCGTCGCGCTCGTTATTTTTCGGAAGCTGTACTTGGCGTTTATTGATAATCGTTATAGTAGTTTACAAAAAATAAAGACAAATTTTTAATGTCAGAGATATTGGTGAGCCCTTAAGTCTAAATATAAATATTACATTTAGATATAAATAACTTATCAATGGCTACGCTCTACATCAAAAATAACTCTTAAATAAAAACAAAGGAAGAAACTAATTAAAAACAAAATAAATCTAGTGTTTAATTTTCTGTATAAGTAATGGACTAAATGATCTAAGTTTTAGGATTTTTTACGAAATATTTTTATTAGGTAAAAATCACATGTTATGTATGAGTGGATTTGTATCCTTACTATAACTAAGACTGTCCACGGATAGGGTTTACCAGAGAAAAAGTTATTTTTTAAGAAAACGTTATTCTTCATAAAAAATTTTGCGTGCAAAAATATATGATTCACGAATTGAAGACTTTGGTGCAAAAACCTGGTAAGCCACTTTTAGAAAGTTTTGGAAAATTAAAAGAAAACTGTGTATTTTCTTTTTAAATAATAAAAATAAACCATTTAATTTCAGGGGATAGAGAAAGTAATAAAAAAATGTCATTATTATGAAATAACAGAAAAACATAAACCTAAACTTTTTTTTTAATTTTTTTGGTGAAAATTTGAACTTACCTGGTTTTTGCCCTAAATATTATATTGAAATCAAGGGCGCCGACAGGATGACTTTAAGGGATGTGTAAAAATTGTAAAGAACAAGAAACAAAAAAGTGCCTCAAAAATTAAAAAAAAAAGTTTTTACCTTTGTAAAATTACTTATTCATAACATACTTCGTACGTTATTACTTATAACTTGTATTAATTTGGGTAACTAGAAAATTTAAAGAGTAAAAAAGTCCTCACGTAACAAATGGTACTTTTTTATACATGTTCTGTCCAATTCAAACGAAAAAAAAAAAAACAGGGGTGTGCAAAACATTTCAAACAGCAAGTAAACATGCCTTTTCACCAAAGAAAACGTACTTTTTCATACACATTCAATAGCCTGGAGGGATGCAAGTGCATCCCCTTGCACCCTCTTCCGGCGCCCATGAGGTCACACGACGCGAGAACCACAAGACCACATGACTGGATCCATACAAGTCCCAACTATACAAAATGACCTCGGTGCAAGAGCAGGAATGTTCTGCACTTGCCTGATTTATGCTACCAATACTTTACCTGGAAAGTGAAATCCAATGCTATTTCACATAAGATGCGTTGTACTTACCTTATTTAAGCACCAGACGATCCGCAATAATATAAATACATCTTGTTTTTGCATTCAGGGATGGTAAAACACGAGTAAAATGTATTTTTTTTCCAAGAGTGGACTACCTTCATTTGTAAATAATAAATATTATTTTGAAAAAACTCCCATAATTTGTGTTCAAACAGCTCCATTTTCAAAATTCCTACACAACACAATTTTTCAGCTGTATATAAATGTGATCAAGGCGTTGTCGCCAAATTATTGACTTTAATAATTTATTATAAATCTAAATTTTCTTAATGACATTTTGCCTTAAATAAAAAATATTTATAAATCATGAATTTCAAGTTTTTACGAAGCCTGTATCCAAAATCAACATATTTTTCCTAAATTATTGTTTTTACAAGTAAAATTTTTAATATTTTTTTTATTTAATTCTTGGTCCACTTGTCCTTTGTAAAACCAATCGGTGGACAGTCTGTATATTAGCTATAAATCTGTATTTTAACTATTTTAAATAAAAATAAACATATACATACTTTTTACTGTATATTTTAGTTATGCAATAAATAATTTTACAAAAAAAAGCAATAATAGCAAATGGAAATGGCAATACTAAAAATGCAGCTGTAATAGTCACTCAAAACGTTTTAGTGATCACCAAAACGGTGTTGCTTTGTTAAAAAGCACTTTTTCATGTTTATGACGTCATAAAGAGGCGACTGAGCATTATGGATAATGCCTGTGTTAATGGCGACTATTATCGGTGCGATTGGCCATAATGTTAATATTGTAACAAATGTGCCCGTTTCGATGGTATATTAGAATTTTAGGTGTCCAAATGACTTTTGGTTTAAATGGGCTTTAAACTATAAAGAGTTTCGATGTATAAACATTAGACTGATTGTACCTAACCACTTGAATTAAAATATCTTAAAAAAGGTTACTCAGCGCCATTCTTACAAAGTATACCTTTTTTAACACGCTTTTATTAACTTGTTGTGTAGGAGTTTACTGGTTTACTTAGATGGTACACACAGTGTAGCACAGATAAGTTAGGGCGTTTAAAAAAAAATGTGTAGTCAGCCCCCTCTGGTTTACAAGTGCATAAAAATGAATATCAGATCTAAATAGCTAATGTCAAAAAACCCTTAGATGCCGGGTTTTATTAAAATATTTAAAACGTATCAAAAATTATCGAAATAAAATTAAAATATTTTTTAAACTTTGACAGTCTGTGTCTTTCGTACTATCAACTTTTGGATATAGCTATGTGATGTGGCTTGAGGTTTGTATACTCCTTCAACACAAAACAAGGTATTTTCTGTATTCCATAGGTAAGTTTGCTGGTTCGAGATTCTTTTCAAATGAAAAGCCTTTTTGGTAACAAAACAATTTAATATAATTTTGGACTTAAAAAACAAAACAATTAACAAACACTAAATCACACTAATTAACTTGCTAAATAACTTAAGACTATATTAATGCCTTTTTCTGAAACAAAAATACCCCAAATAAAAACTTTTACGGGGTATGAACCCAGATTCGTTTTCACGATCTGTTTCTAGAAATTTGCTAGTTCAATTTTCACGAAATACAGCATGTCCCGTGAACTCTACGAAGTGACTGTCTGTGCTCAACTGCTCGTCCGCTTGCGCGCGAGTCTGCCTTCCAGACCTGCCGTAGCGCCGTCGCGTCGCTTGGCAACGAGCATTTCCTTATTTGGTTAAGCGAGGTAGCGCGTTCCTCGATTGGCGCTGCGGTGACTATAAAAGAAGGTAAAGGATGTTTTACACTATAACGCTAAGAACGTTTTCACACTATTATATAAATTTAACTGTTGTTTTTAAAGAATACTTTTTAGTAGATTTTATTGTTGGTAGTCATTCCACCACAGTGTGTATGGTTTAATCCTAATATTTTGGCATAATGAATCTGTTGTTTTTCTGTGTAGCATTAGTTAGCGGACACTCTGTATAATAATATGCATGATATAAAATAATTCAAAAAATTTTTTTTGCCAAAGTGTTCGTGGGTGTTTTGTATGACATACAGCCACATAAGTAATGGCTTTGTTAATAGCAACCAATACTAGAGCAATTGTCCATATTCTCGTTATTGTAACAAATGGATACGTTCAATATCAGTGTTCGAAGCGATGAAATGACGGTTTCGATAAGGCTTTTAAAACTACAAAGTGGTTTGTTATGTAAACACACACAAATGTAAATAGAATGGGTTTTGTTAAAGCCCGCTTTTGTAGCTGTGAGATAATGTAAATGTCCCAATAAATGGAATTTTGATACAATGTCTAAAAAAAATGGAGAAATGGTATATGGGCTCTTACAGGGTGTATTTTGTATACGTATTTCGGACTTATTAATTTATACGAAAGAGTAACTTGTTATAATAAGTAATCAAAAAATCTTTAGGATCTATACACGTTTGTAAACGGTAATACAATTTAACAACAAACTAAGCATTTTTCTACTTAGCTGTGTGTACGTGAAATTAAGGGAAAAACGAAACTTTTGTATTTCGTGCAAATTTTTTTATTTATTTGCCTAAGAAAGATCCGAGAATCACAGGAAATAAAATATATACAGTGCTTGTTTAAGTCAGGACCTCCCTCTTCCTAACTTTTACATTGTTTTGTACTTTTTATTAAAATTAACGACTTTAGTAAGACAACTTAAACCAAATTTTAGGCAAGAAATGACAGGTATTAAAATAGAACTAAAGGTGGGCGCCATTTTGGAATCACAAATTAAATAGAAAGGGAAGTCGTATGACATATCATTTGAACGCTCTTAACGAGTACTTCAGAACCCCAGAATATTAAGCCAGTACCTTTACCCTCTACAAAATGGCGGTACTTTGAAAATTACCTATATACCTGATGTAGATGGCCACTTTTTAAAACTAATGAAGGTTTGTGGTATTTTCTTAAAAGTCTTTTAAATGGTGATATCATATATAGGATGCGTCATTAAAGAAATATATACTTTTTTCATACCCTGTATATTATAACCGGTATCACTATAAAAATGATTTTTAAAAGAGCTTTAAGAAAATACTACAACTAGCGAATCTAACATTATTAGTTTTGGAAAAATGGCCATTCCAATCAGGTATTTAGCTAATTTTTTAAAGTACCGCTATCTTGTAGTAGGTAAAGGTATTGACTTTATATTCTAGGGGTGTAAAGTAAGTGTTTTGAGCCTTAAAATAATGTGCCACAAGACCCCCGCTTTGATTTAATTTTTGTTTTCAAAATGGCGCCCAACTCTCAGTTTGACATTTACATCTGTCATTACTTGTCTTAAATTTGGTTTGTCTTAATAAAGTATCTTAATTTTTTTATGAAAAAATACCAAACAATTCAAAAGTTAGAACGCGACTGACTTTAGACAAGCACTATATATTTTTTTATAATTCACTAATGTTTCTTATTTTATTTTAAATATTTAAAAAACGACACTTGGTTCGGCGATCTGTGGATTTGTTTGTTTTTCTTATTAAAACAAAATGGTGCAGATTTTTCTTTTATTGTTTTGTTTTGGAAAATTTACTAAAGCCCATTTTTTCTACAACTACCTTAACCTAAGTGTCAAATGAAATGACTACCAGATCGCACTAATATTTTTATCAATCTGGGGTATTAATGAAACAAATAATAAAATCGTTGAGCACTTGAAATTTCTATCATAATATACTACTACGCCCAACGATTTTAATATTTATCTAGTTAATATCCCAAATAAATGAGAAGATTGGTGCGATCGGGTAGCTAGGACCGAATTATTTTTTAGCTTTTTGTACAATAAAACCGTTTAACATAAAATATATTTTTATTTAATTTATTTGTATGGCACACCATTTTTATTTAATTGTTGTTAACTATAACTTAATAAATGGACTTTCGTAACATTGCTAATGTCTTTGGTAACACCTACCTAATTTGGAGGCGATTAAAAAAGTGTACATTTTTTGCACATAGTTTTAAAGTTTTGTGTTACAAATATTTCTTAATATGAAATGGTTTTATTTTTGAAAAATTAGTTTTAAACTGTTAGTAATATGACACACGTTTTTATTTTATTTTTGTTTACTGTAACTTAATAAATAAACTTTTGTAACATTGCAAATGCCTTTGCTCATGGCGACTTATATGAGAGAGAAATAAAATAGTGTATATCTTTTGCATATAAAGTGCTCGCCAAAAAATCGGGCACCATATTTAACTTGTAGTAACTTTGGAAATAAAAATATTTTAAGCTGCGGATTTCGGTATGCTGAAGCTCATTTTGTCTAGATGACATGGCGTAAAATGACTTTTGAAAAATAATCGAATGTTCATGGTATATAGGGTGGACAATGAACAGATGCAAAATTACAAAAAGTTTAGAGGTGTGTGATTCCAGTAATATTTTTTTTGGAATTATATTATAGGTCATTAGTAAAGTAACATCAATATCTCCAGAAGTTTTTGCCAGTTTTTGATTACAGCCCTTTAGCCCCAGAGACACTACTAATCAAAAATGTGTCAAAACTTTGCTACCAATATCTTTAAAACTCTGTAACTTAAAAACGAGTTTACCGATTTCGACCAGCTTTTCATATTCTGAAAGCTTATTTTCTAGTTCTTTTGTATTACCTAACCACTTTATTGGTAAATGGCCATTTCTATGAAATACAGGGGTTAAACAAAAAGTAAAGATAAAATTGCACAAAATATGGCTATTGTTCGTTTTAAGCCATGACAATTGTGCTGTACGTTGTTGTTTGGTTTGAAATTTGGTCAATATGCAGCTTCGGTCAATACCTCTGGACGGTTTTTTACTTTTTCGATTAGTGCCTTTTGGCCACAGATACGCTACCAGGCAGATCCATTGTCCTAAAATGTGTCTTTTGTGGATTTTTGATGTGATCTGGAAATTTTAAATTATTTACTACTTAATGATTTTTTTTCGTACAGGGTAATCAAACAAAACTGACTCTTTCATTATACAGGGTGTTTCAGATTTTAATCGGGAAAATTTAATAGGCGATAGAACATAAAAAAAATATGAAAAAAGTCTATATAAACATGTATGTTTTAAAGCTTCGTTCTCGAGATACAGGGTGTTAAAGTTTTGGAAAAAAATAGTTTTTTATTCATAGCTCAAAAATCCTTTGGCCGATTTTCCTTAAACTTGACAGGTTTGTTTCTCATGATAAGAGGTATCATTTGATGTAATGAGATTTACCGTAATTATTGCGGTGGCGTTCCAGAGAGCAATCTAGTTAATAAAGATGGAAAAATAATGGTACGCCACTGCTTTTTTATAATTTTGTATTTTTTTAGATTAAGCATTTAAAAATACAACTTTTTTGTTTCTTGTTTATTTTTTGTATCTTGCTTTGTTAAAAAAATAAATAAAAACTAATACTTTATTGCTTGGCCCTATAGAAAAAATCAAGAAAAATACAACTTTTTATTTTTAAATGTTTTTTCGTATTTTGCTTTGTTTTCGAGAACACAAAATAATAAAAAAATCCTGTTCTTTAGTGGCCTCCTAAAACATACATTTAATGTTTTTATTTTTTTAAACAATAATTGTTGCTTTACACATACAAATGGATGAAAGTAAATTTAATTTGCATGCATCTGATGGAAAGGTACCGTGAGGAGGATATGGAAGCAAGGGTTGCGTTTGGTGGGGGTGGTGTTACTGTATTGGGTGGTATCATGAGTAATGGAAGAACTGAAATGGTTATTTTGATAGGTGAGACTATGAATGCGAATAGGTACAAAGATATGTGTGTGAATGAACCTATCAAGTTTAAGGAAAATCAGCCAAGGGATTTTTAAGCTATGAATAAAAATCTTTTTTTCCAAAACTTTAACACCCTGTATCTACAGAACGAAGCTTCAAAACATACATGTTTATTTGGACTTTTTTTATTTTTTCATGTTTTATCGTCTATTAAATTTTTCCAATTAAAATCTAAAACACCCTGTATAATGAAAGAGTCAGTTTTGTTTGATTACCCTGTACGAAAAAAAATCATTAGGTAGTAATTAATTTAAAATTTCCAGATCACATCAAAAAATCCGCAAAAGACACATTTTAGGACAATGGATCTGCCTAGTAGCGTATCTGTGGCCAAAAGGCACTAATCGAAAAAGTAAAAAAACCGTCCAGAGGTATTGACCGAAGCTGCATATTGACCAAATTTCAAACCAAACAACAACGTACAGCCCAATTGTCATAGCTTAAAACGAACAATAGCCATATTTTGTGCAATTTTATCTTTACTTTTTGTTTTCCCCTGTATTTTTAGAAATGGCCGTTTACCAATAAATTGGTTAGGTAATACAAAAGAACTAGAAAATAAGCTTTCAGAATGTGAAAACCTGGTCGAAATCGGCAAAGCCGTTTTTAAGTTACAGCGTTTTAAAAATATTGGTAGCAAAGTTTAACACATTTTTTGTTTAGTAGTGTCTCTGGGGCTAAAGGGCTGTAATTAAAAAACTGGCATAAACGTCTGAAGATATTGATATTACTTTACTAATGACCTATAATTAAATGCGAAAAAAATTATTACCGGAATCACACACCTCTAAACTTTTTGTATTTTTGCATCTGTTCATTGACCACCATGAACATTTGATTATTTTTTAAAAATCATTTTGCGCCATGTCATCTAGACGAAATGGGCTTTAGCAAACCGAAATCCACAGCTAAAAATATGTTTTATTTCAAAAGTTACCACAAGTTAAACATGGTGCTAAAAATTGCTTGTCCCGATTTTTTTGGCGAGCGCTTTAGTTTTAAAATTTTCTTTTATAAAGATTTGTTATTATGAAATACTTATTATTTAAAAATTAATTTCAAACTGTTTGTTGTATGACGCACCATTTTTATTTTGTTTTTGTTTACTATAACTTAACAAATAGACTTTCATAACATTGCAAATGCCTTTGTTAATGGCGATTAATATTAGAGCCAATCGTCCATTTTCTAGTTAGTGTAACAAATGGATGCATTCAATATTAGTGTTTGGGGCGATGAAATGACTGTTTCGATAAGCCTTTTTAAAATGCATTGCAGTTTGCTACACAATTAAGTACAAATATAAATACAGTGTATTTTGGTAAAGCTATGTTAGTGACAATTTTGGTTATATTTTATTTTTACTTATCATATTAGAATACCGATATGTATTTTTTTAACTTAAAAAATACTTTAAGTACTACAGGAGGTCTCTAAAAGATCTGCACAAAATCCTACTATAGACTCCTAGAACTAAAATACAACAATCTATCGCAACTTACCTTAGTCGAAAAGTTATTCTTTTGCGAGATACAGGGTTTGTATTTTATTTTAGGTATTTTTAGATAATTAATTTACTATTGGATTTTTACTTGCAATGTTTCGTGTAGGGAGTGTTTTTAAATTAGGGGATCAAAAGCTACTTAAATTTTTTTGTTTAATGTATAGGGAGCCATCGGCATTTCTTTGCATCTGTTTATGGTGTCATTACTTTTTGTCTTGGTACAATATGATTCTAGTAGATAATTTGTATTCTTTCATATTTGTTGTACAAAAACGTATACCTATAAATATCGCCACAGGCGAACATTCCTAATACATGTTGGATTAAAAATTATTTTACATAAAAATTTCCCTTGCATTCCTTCGCATTCCTCGCTTTATTTAGGCCATCCGTGTTACTCTAAAAGATCTATACAAATTGGTACTACAATTTCCTTATGCCACAATACAACAAATTAACCTGATTTGCCTTAGTTGAAAAGTTCATCGTTTGCGAGATACAGAGTTTCCAAATAAAACAAATCAATGGAAAATTTGACACCCTGTATCTTGCAAACCAGCAGCCTTTAAACTAATTGTGGTAGTACTTTGTACAGACCTTTTAAATACTACCAGGTGGCCTAAATAAAGAGTAAAGGAATGCAATGAAAAAACTTTTGTATGGAATAAAATCTTTAAACTGAAATATCTCAATAACGGTTGCTCGTAGCGATATTTATTAGATATACCCTTTTTGTTCAGAAAATATGAGAAAATAAAAATTCTTTACCAAAATTATAATTTACAAAGGCAAAAAATGTGATGACACTCTGAACATAACAAAGGGCTGCAGATGGCTTCGTCTAGATTTTCCGAAAAAAACATAACCATAATTCAATTCCTTAGTCTAAAAAATTTTTCAATACTAAATTTTGTATAAAAATTTCCCATAATAAATAAAATATTTAAAAATAACTTAAACAAAATTAAAAAATTGATACTCTGTATCTCGAAAACGATCAGGTACTTTGATGAAATTACAAGAAATTTGTGGTATTATTTTGTACATTTTGACTTTTTAGAGATACCCTGTATACATTTATGGCCACACTAACAGTCGCAGTAAGGGCATATTTGTGTACCCGGGCAATATAGAGCAGGGGAATCAGCGACTAATTCCAGCTTTTCTTCCCTGATCCCTACAGAATGTAGCTGAAAACTAGATTAAAAATTTTAATAATAATAAATTTTAACTTATGTTAAATGCTGCAATATGTTTTTTTTAATTATTTTGTTTTATTGAGGTTTTGCATATTATTTAATCGATATAATTTATTTTCTATTCATTTTAATAAGACTTTTGGTCTAAATTTGTTTCTGGGATTGTTAAGTGGCCACCACTCGATAATAAAATAATGTAAGAATATATGAATTTAATTTAAAAAGAGGCCATACGGCATCTCCATATTTTGCGTCGGAAAATATATTTTTGATTTATCGTTGTTAATTTTCGTATCATCATGCTGGACAAGATAAAAACAACCCTTTTTGCAATAACTTTCTAACGTTTTGTTTTGCCTAAACGTAAATTTAGCAATTCCACAAGTGTTTTTTTGGGTGAGCCGCTTTATTTCTTGGTAAAGGCTTTTTCGATAGTGCTAACTACTGCAAGCTTCTTTTATGCCATTGTTATAACTGCAAGCTTCTTTTATGCCATTGTTATAATACTATTGCTGTTAATTGCAAACAGTTTTTTGTGAGCAGTACTTGCAATGCAACCAATTCTAAAATCGTTGTTTGGGTCGGCAAAATTTGCAACAAACTTTTAATTTTAGCGTAAATATATTTCTAAAGGATCATGTATAAAAGTCATAAGATAATATTTTTTTTAGATATAAAAAGTTATATAAAAACAACTACTGTGAAGTAAGTAACCGATCCCGTCTGTCCCGGTTGCGACTGTTAAGGTTTTAATTAATTTCTAATATTTAAGCATGATTTGTTTATCTAAAACCATATCTTTATTTTCCAGTACCAACTAATTTATGAAAGATATAATGTTAAATGTTAAAAAAACATTTTTCCTGAAACCGCTTGTATTAAAAGCTAAACTAAATTAATTTTAAATTAATTTTAACTAAATAAAGCACTCGAGGAAAAAAGGTGAATGTTTAGGTTCTGAACAAAGTCAGTCAAAGCAAAATATAGCTCTACAACCATATGTAATTATCTTATAATAACAATAGGAAAAATTTAGTAAAAATACGTATAAAAGTGTATTTTAAAAGCTTTTAAAATCTACTAAACAAAGCCTTATTTTAATTTTTGATAATACAATGTGTCCACAGATAGACTGAACTATACCTGTATTTTTTAAAAATTTTATTATTATTTTTTTATCTTTGGACAAACCACGAAGGCTTAAAGCCTAAATACTAACGTACCGTGGGTGTCTTAAGCGAGGTAAGAGGGAGTTTGTTGACACGGGACTTAAATATTTGAAGATTTTTGGGGGAAAGGAAAGACCTTCGCGGGCAGCAGGTTCCACAATCTAGAAACTCTAGGGTTAAAAGAACGAACAAAGTGCGAAGTTCGGGGCCTGTCTAGTTGGACCGTATAAGGATTCATACGCTCAGTACCACGAGTTTTTATGTTGGGAACCGTGAGTGGAGGAACTATACTGGACAATTCTTCAGAGCAAAAGCCATGGAAGTACCTATAAAAAAGCGATAAATCCCCCACAGCCCGACGATGGGCAAGAGAGGGAAGCCTTTCTGTAAGTGAAGGATCATTAATGAGACGAATAGCTCCCCTTTGAATAGAATCAAGAATGTTTAGGGTTGTGGGGGACGCCATGCCCCAGATATAAGAACAATATTCCAAGGGGGTAGGATTTGGGACACATATAAAGTGAATAAATTAGAAGGGGAAAAATACTTTTTGGCTCCAAAGAGAAATCCTAGCTTTTTGAAGCTGCCGTGGCTATCGATACAATGTGTTTATGCCAGTTAAGGTTACAAAAGAAGAAATTGTTGCTTCATCTCAAATGCTTAAGGGTATAATAAAAATTGCTATAGGATATACAAACGGGTTCAAAATCGTAAACACGCTATTTTGAAAAAAAATGGAAAAACATATTTTTATAGCTACTTTATGAAAAAGCAATAGTAATACAAAAATTCTTATACACATTTTTCTTATCGGTTAATGTTTTTTTTCTTTATAAACAATACATTTACCTTTTTATATGCAAACACTATCCAGTAAGGTTAAAATGTATGTTAATAATAACGCCAAAAGAAATAATTTATTTATCAAAAGGTTAAAATTTGTATTACATTTTTATGCAATTTAAATAGATATTTAAAAAAGTATTATTAACCGATTTTTTTTCAAAAATAACAGTTTCGCAATTTTGAATTTTTATGTATATCCTAAGGCAATTCTTTTTGCGCTATTATTCTTTTTTTTTACTGAATGGTAAAAAAATATTTTTATAAAGATTTTTTTTACGTTAACTTCATTTTTTCTAAAAACGATTACGAATAACACGTTTTATTTTACATCTTTGAGCCTTTTTTAAATTTTTTAACGTAATATTTTTGCGATTTTGAACCACCCTGAAACATACAGAGATTGTTATTAAAGCTTTAAGCATTTTAGACAAGGGAAAATTTTTTGTAAAAATAACTTTTTTCTTGAAAACTAAAAATAAAAAAAAATACAGGTGTAGTTAAGTTCATCCGTGGACACACTGTATATTACCCCAAAAAGTACACAAGTAAAGAAGATAGTCATAAAAGTAACCGCTCTTATTGTTTTATATTAAAATGCTTTTTTATGAATCTCATTTTAGTAATTCCAATTATTAAATTAATTTCTAATAAAAATATATAAGCTAACAAGGCGTTTCATTCAAAAATCAAAAAGCTACCATATATGGGAGAATTGGCTATTTTGTTTTTGTGCTAATGGAATGTGGACAACAAAATGGAAAATATATAACACAAAAACTTAGCAATCTTAGATCGTCTGCTAAGATCGCATCTAAATAACTTTCCTTGTTCTAAAGTTTTTGCGATTAAAATGAGTCAATACATAGACTGTACCCTGTACAATGATAACACATGATTCGTTAACCTAATTGGCAAACCTTGTATTTTCATAATTAAAAATTTTACAGAAGATAAGCATTACTTTTCCTTAAGCCTATGATTTAAAATGGTAAATGTTTAATTAATTGTTAGTTAATAGTAATAATATTATGACTATGAAGGTATAAGATTATCCCAACGTTCGTTAATTATCAAGTCAATTCTGGAGTAACAAGGTTTGCGAATTAAGATAACAATATATGTAACTTTCTTACACTGTAAAAAAATCTTTAAATGATAAAATTTGATATTTAAAAACATATTTTTTTGTTTAAAAATGAGAGTAAATTATCTCGTAAACTACTAAAGCAATTTTATACCATTAAAAACTTTTAAAAAGAGAATTATTTACACTTTAAAATTAGGTTTTAATTGACCACTTTTTCTATTTTAAACTTTTACACGTTTTTGTTGGACAGGTAAGAGGATAACCGCAAACCAATTAAAAAAAAATGTTCCTCTAAAAATTAAAATTGAAACACGTCGTAGGATTTTTAAAAAAGTACAGGATTTTATTTATATTTTGCCACCCTTTTGACTATAACCTAGGAGGACAGAAAAAAAGTCACAACAAACAAACGAACTTCCAAAACCCAAGAAAAATAAAAAGGTAAACTTTTCTTTAAATGGATCATCCTGTATATTATGTCACCATTTATAAACATACCACATTTAATATATCTTCTTTCAATACTTTCGAAAATATGACCATTTAAATTATAATTTTACTTCCATTATATCTACAGTCTCAGCCTAGTGCCGTAGGTAGGTTGTCGTATAATGCAAATTATATCTACTATTTTTAGATTTAAGTGGGTATATTTCAAAAACTGTTAACGATAAATATATCATCTGTAATATTTTTGTAAATGGTTTTAATGGTGACATAATATACAGGGTGTTCCATTTAAAAAGAGTTTATCTCATTATTTTTTAAAATTTTTGATGTTCTTTTTTTTGTTATACTCAAACTTTATTCTTTTTCGTTATCATTGTAATTAGGTTAGCTGGAAAAATATCACTAAAAACCCTGTACAAATCTTAAAATTATACGGCATTGCCCATTTTAAATAAAATTCATTGTATTTTAGTTGTTCTTTACCAAAGCTTTATAATAAAAATAATTTTTCATGTGTTTTTAGGCCATGCCTAACCTGTGTTGGCCATTCATTTCAAAAATGGTAACTAAATAAAGCGAAATAAAAAGCATATTTTTATACAATAATAACTACCAGCAATATTATATCTACATGTACCTACGCTGAATATTTTAACACTATTTATATAATATTAAAATGTATATCTATGCAGGTAATGTCGGTCCATATTCAATGCAAAGCAAATAATAAATATTATTTTAAGGCGAAATTTTAAATGAAATATAAACAAAACATGAATGTGAAATTGTTTCTGTTTTAATTTTGTGTTTTAAAAGTATTTAAATTTATAAAATTGTTATTAGTGGTTGAATATAGTAAAAGAGTAGATATTTTAATAAAATTCTAATATTTGTAAGCAAGTTTAAATTTGGTTAAAATGTAACTAAGTTCAGAGTGTAACAAATAAAGTGATTAAAAGCTTGAAATTTCCGCACAATTAGTGATTCTTATAATCGTGTAAGAGCCGTGAGCGACAAACCTTCGTCATTTTGTAAAAGCTGAAAGTTTGTCTGTGCATGCTCCCTATATATGTGAAAGCAATGGTAGACTAGGAATTTTGACTCATAGTGGCTTTGGTAGGTACCTATAAGAAGATATTTCCTTAGTCGCCAAATAGTTTTGACAGTTCCAAACTTTTGGTAGATAAAAACATTTTGAGGTTGCCGTTTGAGATATTCCAATATTTTTGTTATTTAACAAGGTATCACAAATGTGTATGAGTTGTTCGAGTTTAAATGGGCACGTCCTTAAGATATTTCGATGTATAGACAGTGTCCCAAAAAAATTATTGCTGTGAGGTTAGTTTTATTTAAAAAATATGCTTTTTGGAACTCTCTGTATGCATCAAGATATTTTTATGACATACCTATTTGAAAATCCTACAACTCTTATAAAATATTTTTGTTATATCTTGTTTAATGTCAGAAGTATTGGACTTCCTCAGACCATGGGGTCACCAAAAAAGTTTGTCTACTAAGTGGTTGAAAAATGTCTTACGGACGTTATTTTTAAATAACTACTACCTATATAGGATTGGCAGAATACTACACAGAGGCTTTGCCATTACCATCTGTGAGGTGACGAGCTATTAAAAACTCGGTGTAAGAAACCGAGATTCGCTTAAACTCTTCGCTTTTCAATGTACACATGCATTTTATTTTGACGCAATGTCGCGTTGTTTGCTCGCCGCTATCCTCGTCCCTCCACTATGTTTTTAGCCTTACTACGAAGACTCTAAACTGTGAAAGCTGCTGTCTACGGAGGTCTTTTATCCTTCTTTATCCAAATATTTAAATTTTTTTTATGTACTTGTTTTGTCTTTATTAATAAATATTAAAAAATCAAATAAAGACTAGGTGTATCATAAGTCTTATCAAAACTAAGAGACGTATGTATAGAGAATACAGAAATAACCCAACACCTCATCAAAAAAATAAATAAATGACTATAACAAAAACGTCCAAAATCTCTACAAGAGTACCGAGGAAAAAATGGCTGAATGCGTGCAAAAATATCGAGCAACAACAAGGACGAAACTATTGGAAGAAATAAAGAAATAAACTAAATACAAGACCAGAACAAACAACTCCACACTTACTCAAAACGGAATAGATAATTCAGATGATAAAGAAAAGGTCAAAGTTATGGCACAAAATTTTAGTGAAGAATTTAAAGAAAAAAACCTATCCAGAATATGATGTAGAAAATTATAACACCATAAATAATTGGTACAACGAGTATATTAACCAGCGTTATGATAACACGGAGGGCACTAGCTACGAAATAACAAAGGAAGTCTACATGAATACAATAAAACGTGTAAAAGAACTTCTTTAGGACATGATAATGTCACTAAACACCTCATCAGCCATTTAAACATTCGAAAACACAGGCGCATTGCTAAAATGTATGAATATTGCTTAAACAACCATTACTTTCCTACAGAGTGGTCAGGAATAATAATAATACTACCCAAACCCAACAAAGATCACACAAAACCTATTAACTACCGTCCAATAACTTTAATATGTGTCCTAAGAAAAAATCTTGAAATATTTTTAAAAATCTACTCAGAGAGGGCTCTTAATCCAAAAATCCCAATATTCCAATTTGAATTTTCAGAAAACTGATCTACGCAACACCCTACATGCATACTGACCTCTAATGTCCAAACCGCTCATCTCGTCAAACAACATACGGCAGCAATATTTTAAGATATAATTAAAGCTTTTGATAGTGTATGGCCCAAAGGTCTACTTTACAAGCTATTAAAATGCCCCCGTAAGCTGATTTTTATCATTAAAGAGTCTTTGGAAAAGCGAAACATACAGATCAGAATTAATAACTCCTTTTCCAACAGTTTTACACCAGAACAAGGACTTTCCCACGGATCACCATTATCACTTTTACTGTATAATATATATTGCTATGACATAAGTAGTAAAGTAGGTCCTGGACCGATACTCTGGATGGCCTCTACCATCCACAGAGACCATTCTTTGACCTGAAGATGTGACGTAATAACCGAAGAATTCCAGAAGCTGTTATTACCTGTGCAGGTGTACTATTAAGAATTACCTTTGCTAAAGAAATAGTTGCCAATGACGTATGTTAACCAGAGGCTTTTAAAAGAACAGGGTGGACTAAGTTAAAAACAATACTTGTAAACTGTGTTTAGGTATGTTAACTGCGTCTGTTGGAGACAGACAGCGAATTCGGCCCGTGGCCGATATATTTGGACATATCGCCATATGTCCACACTACGCATGCCAAATGCCGAAATTCGGCATCTGACTAACTTAATCTGGTCATGTCGCGAAGTGCGCATTTCTATAATACGCCGTTGCCAATTAAATCACAAATTATCAACCTAACCTCAAATTAGTTTAGTATAGTGTTTACGTGCAGTTTGTTTATCAGTGGTTTTTGTATATTAAATACAAAATTTGTAAGTAAAACTATGGAGGCTGATAAAAATTTAGTTGACAAGCAAATTTTTGAAGAAAAACTCATAACCTTAATAGAAAAAAACGGTGGTAATAATAATTTTTTTTTGCGAACAATTGCAGCAAAGGAATCTAATTCTCTACAGGGTTTTATACGGTGCAACTGTCGTAAACAATGTGGTGACAAAAAATGCAAATGTGTAATAAATAAGATAAAATGTAATAGTAAATGTCATTCAAGTACTTCTTGTCGCAATAAATAATGAAATAAAAGTTACGTTAACTCTGTATTACATTATTTTTTTAATTTAAAATATTCGCTTTTGTCCCATTCGGCATCGGCTTATGACGTATATAGACATTTCGGGATGTGTCCAGATCATGTTATCCAGACGCCGAATTGTATAGCTTTTTCGGCATTTGACGCGTCTAGTATAGACATATGGCGATATGTCCAATTACTTCGGCTACGGGCCGAATTCGCCGTCTGTCTCCAACACGTCCACTCTGTAAGCTTATCTCTATGTTGTATATTACCAATATCGTATGTTAACCAAAGGCTTTTAAAAGAACAGGGTGACCTAAGTTAAACAAAAATTTTTAGACTGTATTTAGGTATAGATTATTAATTGTGTCCACTCTGTAAGCTTATCCTTTGTTTTTTTTTGTTTATAAACTAAAAGGTGCCTACTTTTGTTAAAAAACAATATATAGTTGAAAAACACTTTAATTTTTAATAGTTATTTTACATATAGAAATTTATAATAGCCCAGAAGAACCAAATTCTTGATCACCACGTTCGGTACTTGTAGTCAGTTCTTTAACTTCCTCCAAATCTGGATGAACTATTTTTTACAAATCAGTTGGGCAATGTGATCACCAGTTTTAATGTGCGCATGGTTTTGAGAATGGTTAAATAAAACTACTTGAATAACTCCTCTATAGTCCTCATCAACAACACCAGCTATAATAAAAGAAAAGTAAAATAAGTTGTTTTATAGATTTTTATGCAATATTTAAAGAATTTAAATTAAAGTTGTTCTTGGAATAATTTTTGGTCTTATAGATTTATAATGGGGTGTGTATAAATACAATATGATTACCTCGTACATTTATTCCTTTTTCTAAAGTTAAACCAGATCGTGGTGCAATCCTACCATCACATCCCTTAAGTATTTCTATTCTTAAGCCAGTATTTATTAAAGTTCTTCCTTGAGCGGGTACTGTAATATCATGTATGCTTCTTAGATCAAATCCGGCTGCCCTTTTTGATGACTTTGTAGGTGTAGGAAATGCTTTTACAAATTTTAGAGTTAATGTAGTATCTTAATAAATTAAATAAATATAAGAAACTTATAAAAGTGGATAATAAAAATGTTTTTAAATTTTTAATCCCCAACCCCAAGGTAATGTATCTGTTAACACAACATAAATCAAGGGATTAATTTACATAAATACATGCTACAATTTTCTGATGACACTGCACTTACAACACACGCCAATTCGTTAAAACAAGCTTAAAATAATCTGCCTAATTTAATAAACACAACCCTAACATTGTTCTATAAATGAAGATTACATCAAGATCCTACAAAGTCTTAGTTTTTTATCTTTTACCAAGATAATAAAGATTGCTCTCCTCCAATTAAGATAGCCAACCACGAAATACAGCCAAAAAATCAGGTGAAATATGTAGGAAAAAAATTGATAATAAACTGAACTTTAATCAACATACATCTACCATCAAAAAAAGACTATAGCTAGGGCCAAACATTTTAGAATTTTAACATACAAGGATCAAAGCATAAGCAAAAAAATCACCACATGAATATACAAATCCATATGCAGACCCCTTTTTGAATATGGTCATACAATGTTTCTTAATGTAAGGAAAAAAGCAATGAAGAACCCTTAGGTTGCTATATCTATATCTCTTTGCATAATAACAAAAATACGACATCCCACGAATCTCCTACATAATCCGTCAAATCAGCTACTATGACACCATCCACATCCAACCAATTTCTGATAGGCTAAAACAGTTATCTAAGAAAGTTGCCTCGAAGCAGCACAATATCGCCATTTTCCAACCACTATGCACACCGAGAACTGACTACCAGCAACAGAACCCAGCATTTAAGTTCCCAACCAGAACAATTATAAAACATTTAGAAGAAATGACCAAAGAATAACTTTTCTTTTAAATACATACTTGCGTTTTTTTCTCTATCTTCCCACTTGAATCTCCATTCCATTACCACAAGACTGATTTAAAAATATTACTGTTTATCTAAAAATATTGGGCAGCAGGACCTAGGTCAATAGCCCTTTGGCATAGTATAGTATAGTATAGTATATCGTATTGTATTGTGTTAATAAATGTCCTAATAAATAAATAAATAAAAGACTAGGTGAATATCACCAATTTAAATATTATGTATCACTTAATTAACAAAAACTAACAAACTAACTAAAACCTGTAAAACGCAGGATATATTTAGATATGTAAAATAAAAAGCACTTTGTGATTATTAAAATAAATTACCATAGAACGGTAAACTTTAGTACTCCATTATAAGGTTATTGTTATGCAGATCACGCAACGCTAGGTGTAAGAACGTTTTACGTATTTTGTTGGGAAAAAAGTTCTGCTAGATACTTATCGCTTATTATTAGAGTGAAAATCCTCCGTAAAATATAATAGATAAAAGCTAAAAAAATATATTTAAATATAGTGGGAGTTAATAATTAAAGGCACTGGCTAAACGACCGATTGCGGTTTTGCTCAATTTTAAGATAAAAACCGCCGTCTGAAGATTTTTACATCTACGTATATAAGAACCGTCGAAAATTACAATTAATTTGGATTTTTACTTATTTTATCGATAAAAGCTGCCGTCCGGTGGTTTTGCTTAAAGCTTATAAAAACTATTGAAAATCGCAGAATAATAATTAAAATTTACCTAGTCTTAATCATTGTTTGTTTAATTGTTCAATATTATTTTTATTATTGATTAACAAACAAAAATAAAACTGGAAGACACGTTTGACACCTACGAAGATTATGTCGAATTTATTCATAAGTTAAAAAATATATATGTACATCGTTAAGGAAAAGAAAAGCCAAAAGTATTTTATCGGCAAGAAAAAAGTAATCGTTTCATAGAATTAAAACTATAGTATTACCAATTAAAGTTTTCATGTATTGAGGGTGGAACAAACCTTAAAATTCTTAAGAAAAGAAAAAACTTACAAGATAAATAATTTATTAACAAAGCTTATTTCTGTAAGCTTAATATAAAGACCTAAAAATGTATTCAAGTTCTTGCCTATGGCTCAAGGGTTACGAGCGTTTACCCGTAAACAAAAGGTCCCGGTTTAATTTCGGATGGATAAATAGCTTTTTTTTCTTTTTATATTTTTTAAAATATATATATATATATATATATATATATATATATATATATATAAATATATATATTAAATGTAATATTTATGTATAGATCTTTAAAAGATCTTTTAATTGGTTATACAATATACAGGGTGTCTCATTAGAAAAAATAAAAAAACTCACTTTATGTCGTACTCTGTTGGAGATAATATATACATATATATGTATCTTATTGCTGACTTTAATGTTGACGATGACGTCCTGATAAGTAATTTCTATGCCTTTCCTGCCTGACAATATTTTTTAAAATTATTTATTAGTGTTGTAAATTATTGGGTGCATGTGATAAAATAGTTTTGTAATGTTTTTTTTTTTTTTTTAATTATAGGCCCTTGACAAAGTGGCAATTCAGCCACGAAACGTTAGAATAAATACAATAGTGGTTTTATTTGCCTGCCTTCATTTCGCTATTCTACTCCAATTTGTTTTTCCAAAGGGTGCTATTAACTTAACTATATTATTAAACGGTTATGGCACCCAAATAAACAATTATAACTATTAATTATTAATTATTTAGGTTAGATAAACTTTAACTCTTTTTCGGCCGTTTTTACCAGTCTTTATAAGCAAAACCGCCGGATGGCGGTTTCTATTGATAAAATAAGTAGAAACCGTCGGTAATAAAAAATTAAATATAATTTTCGGCGGTTTTCATATACAAAAATATATATTTTATATTTCTTCTTATAATTGAGCAAAACCGCCGGCGGTCATTTAGCCAGTGCCATTATTAAATTAAACAAATTATTGTTTTAAATATAACTGCAACGGATAGTTTATACAGGATGTTACCTGATTACATAAAAAAATAAAGGCTTTTCTTCTTCTTCGCTCTTTTCTAAGTAAATTTTGATAAAAAAAGTGTATACAGGGTCGATAGTAAGGAAGATACAGGGTGCAAGACTTAAAAAAAAGGATTTATTTTGATAACTGCGTTTTAAAAATTTGAAAATAAACTATTCCGATTCGATATTAGTTTTTATATGTAAACTACAGAGCGCTACCTACACTACTTTAAATATCACTTAACCTTCAAAAACTTTTTTGTAATACCTTGTATGGACCATCTAAGGCGCGCTTGTGGCTGCTTCGGTTGTATCGGCAAGCGTCGATCTCCGGAGTTAAGCAGTGGAATGCGCGCCCATAATTTGGATGGGTGTCCGGCGACAGCGGTGTTTTGGGCAACGGCACACGGTGTTCTGCTCGGGGATGCGGACCGAGCAACAACCATCCAAGTTATGGAATGAATGGTGTGTGAATGAGAAGGAGTAGGGGTCAAGGTACAATAAGCCTTCAGGCTGCAGTGCACCACCTAGGGGGACCTAGGTCGTCGGACCTGGGTGGGATGACCCCGAAAGGGTGAAAAAATTTAAAGAGTTTACTGGTTCGCCTAAATAGTAGATACTGGGTAGCACAAAAGTTGCGACGCTTTAAAGAAATTTAAAGTAGTGTATGTAGCGTCTAGTTTGCACAAAAGTTTTTTCTGTGTACCATTAATTACCGGACACGCCGTATAAACATAGGTTTGAAAATGCATTGTTACGATGATACAGGGTGTTAAATTTTTTAAAACTTTAATTTTTTATTATTTTAAATATTTCCTATTAGAATTTAATTAAACTTGTATATTTGTAGTATTAACAAGCTAATTTTGCCTTGAACAGGGGATAGTTAAGATATTTATTAAATATAACTTTTTTTTACAACCTGTATTTTAAAAACCAAGGTCGCATAAAAGCTATTGTCTTAAAATCAATGCAAGAAATCGTCATTTAAACTTTCGCAGAATATTTTTTGAACACCTTGTATATTGGGTTTTATTTAATACAGGGTAATTAAAAAAACCGGAACGGTGGATTATCTCAGCAACCGTCAAAGGGGTAACTTAACATGAAGAATTAAAAAAATGTATTTGCAAGGTTGCCAAGTTTATGGTTTTTTTGTAGTTTATTGAATTTTAAAACTTTAAATGGAATAACCTATTTTTTATTATTGTAATCAATTGCTTGTATCAACTTTATTATGATTTAATATTTTCGTTTTTTTACTCCTGTCAACTTCGAAGATAAGGCATCATGCTTTTTTTGAAATTAATACAAAAACGGCTAGGTATGGTAAATTATCTATAAAACGATCCAACCCATATTCGTCAAAATTAATACAGGGGTGAAACTGGACCTTTTAAGTTCATAAAAAGCATTTTCGCGACGTTTTCAAAATTCTTAAAAAAGTCAAGTAAAGGAAATTAGGAAATTTAATTATGAAACATTGCAAATGCAATACCTGAATTTTAAATGTTCAGTTACACACCTTTATTAATTTTGACAAATTTAGATTGGATCGTTTTTCAGATAATTGACCATTTTTTTTTTTTCACCCTTTCGGGGTCATCCCACCCAGGTCCGACGACCGCCCCCTAGGTGGTGCACTGCAGCCTGAAGGCTTATTGTACCTTGACCCCTACTCCTTCTCATTCACACACCATTCATTCCATAACTTGGATGGTTGTTGCTCGGTCCGCATCCCCGAGCAGAGAACACCGTGTGCCGCTGCCCGAAACACCGCTGTCGCCGGACACCCATCCAAATTATGGGCGCGCATTCCACTGCTTAACTCCGGAGATCGACGCTCGCCGATACAACCGAAGCCGCCACAAGCGCGCCATATTTGACCATACCTGGTAGTTTCGGATTTAGGCTCAATGCCATATCTCCAAAATTGTCAGTAGTAAAAAAACTATAATATCAGGTCATAATAAAGTTATATAAGCAATTGATTACAATAATAAAAATAGGGTATTCAATTTAAAATTTTAAAATTGTCCAACTTAAAGAAAATGGTATAAACTTGGAAACCTTGGAAATATAATTTTTAAATTCTTTATGTTCATTTTATTTGTATTTAACAGTTGCTAACATAATTCACCGTTTCGTTTTTTCGACTAACCCTGTATACAAGAATTCACGTCACACACCGGTTAAAAGATAGTGTGCTTCCAAACACTTTCCACTCACACGACTTGTTTTCGGTTTACTACATAATCATTCGGTATATTTTGATGGAACGATATTATATGACCAAAGTCTGCATTTTTTGACATATCAGTGTCTACTCTAAATGTTAAGGTGACACCTCTAAATGTCAAGATCACAGCTGGGCGCCAACGCAACCGCTAACGCTAGCCAGACAGCCGAGAATCTACCCGAAAGAGGAGGGAGAACAACATATTGAAAAATCAGCCATAATAAAATTCTGATTTTTCCGACGTTGCTACCTCCCGGACTAAGGGTTAAGTATAATAAAGTGTTTAAATAATTTTACAGTTAGACAAAGTACACTAAGTTTTGATGTAATGCGATACACGTCCATCCAAGCTAGTATTTATGACCTTTTATTACTTCCTTTTTGTGCGAAAAAAGTCATGATAAAAAGCCTACTTTTGTATTGGTAAATTAAATTGTACACAAGAAAGAACAGATTAGAGAATGAGTGACAAGTGCTATAATTTGTTTAGATTCTTTTATATTGTCCAAAAATTGAGGCAATTTTCCTACACCCAAATTAGTAACTAATGTAATTTAGAGGGAAAAAGGAAAAAAAAGCTTTTTAGGGATTTCCTTTATAAAAGCACGACCCAAATATACACGTTAAAATAAATTACTTAGTGGACTGTAAGAGCCACTTATACAAAATAATTTTAACTTTGCCCTTAGGTTTAAGCCACAGATATGTAATTTTTTTTCGTTGTGTTATAGAAGGGGGAAAGGTAGGAAAATTATTTTAAAGAATTGGCTTTAAGGGTTTGTTTCAAATTTACTTTTAACGTTTATTTTTGTTATACAGACTGTCCAAGGATGGGGTTTAAAAAAGGACAAATGGACCAACATTTTTTATTTTCGATAAATAGCAACTTTTTATAAGCATTTTTGAATGTAAAAAAATATGATTCACGAAGATAAAATATAGATTTTGTATACAGGGTTTGCAAAAACATGCATGCGTTTTTCTTAAGAGTAAACTACCCTTAACTGTTTATTTTTAAGCAAAATGTTATTGGGAAAATACATGTATATTATATGAATTAATTTTTAAAATAAAATTACCGTTCACGAAAAAAGTTCTTTCTCTTTAAAGGACCCAACTTCGGTTTTTAAAAAGTGTATTGTTAAAAAAAAATTGAAGGTTATGTGTTGTCTTAAAAACATTATTAACGTAAATTAGTCAAAATCGGTAAGACTTAGGTATGTAATAATAAACATAGAATATATTTGAAATTTTATGCAGAATTTAAATTTAATACAAACTGTTTATTAATATACCAAGTCCCTATTTAAAATATGAAAGTTGGTACTAACTTGTGGTATAATTAAAAGTGTCAAAACTGTTAAAATAGTTTAGTCGTATGTCCTTTATTCAGTTTACAATTCAATTTTTTAAAATATTTAAAGGCCTACTTTTCGAAAAATTGATAGCTGCAGTTGGTCGAGGGACATCTATTCCTGTATATTCCATGCATTTCAAGAAAAAAACATGATCAGCTTATCAAGAAAGACTTCAAAATCAGGATGGGCGTCTATATTTTTGATTTTATTTGCAAATTAACTTTAAAACAAATGAGGTTCTTAAAATGCGTTTTTTAAAATAAGCTTTGAACTGATGAAAAAAATGTGTTTCACATCCATTGGCACAAAAAAGGTCTATTTTGCGATATACGCTAACATTCTTAATAAAAAAGATCTTGTATATTTTTATACATTCTTAAAACTCCATCTTTTTCCACTTCATACAGGATTACAAACATAGTATGCGGCAACAAAACTATTAGTTATTTCTATATTAAAAATAATTAAAAAAAACTAGCCTTTCTGTAGCTAATATTTTGTTAATAATGTATACAGGGTGTCTATAAAAGTTGCGGCAAACAAATTACTGATCCTGAAATATGACGATCTAACTCAATTCACCTTTGTCCAGAATTGGAAAATTTGGGGGTTACAGAATATCTAAAATATATTCCAGTTTTGGTTTTATTATAGGTTTTGTGAATAACACAGCTCCAAAAAAAAAGTTCATACACAAGAGTCAGACATATGTATTCCCATTTATTTTTCAAAGCTAAATCCGATCCCGACCTGTAGGGAGTCGTTTTTTTGGACATAAACTGGGAAATTGCGCCAAAAACTTTTCACGCATAGTGTAAGGGCCAGAAACTAGAAGTATATAAAATTATCACTGTTGTGATTTCTACATCTAAAACACGATTTTCCGGCCCTAAGAGGCCATTTTTGCGGTCCCTATCAGGAAATTTTACTTAGGTATAAGTCTGTGTAGAACAATCTAAGCTTCAGAATTTAAAACAACATAAAAATCCCGCTGTGTGATTGCTATGTCTAAAATACGATTTTACCGCCCCTAAAGTGTCATTTTCTTGGTCCCAAACAGGGAATTTTACTTCGGCATAAACCTGTCGAGCACAATCTAAACTACAAAATTTAAAAGTACATTAAAATCCCACTGTTGTGATTGCTACGTCTAAAACATAATTTTCCGGCCCCTAAGGGGTCATTTTTCTGGTTTTAAATTGAAAATTTCTGTTAGCCGTAGACCTGTCAAGCACAAATTTGGTTTTGGCTTTAGAATGCACCCTTAACCCCGCCTTATCTTGGAAACCGTATTTTAGTGTCTATGGGGCCATTTTCGGCCCGTGGGGCCAATTCCAGACGTGTTGGGCCATTTCTGAGCTAGGGATCTGACTTAGCTTCGAAAAATACATGGAAATATATGTTTGACTTTTTGTGTATAAAATTCTTTTTTTTTTTTGGGGTGGGGGTTGTGTAACAGGTGTATTATTGGTGTATGCGGCTAGGGGGAGTTTTAAAAGGCAAAAAATGATTTTTTTATCAAGTTAATTATAAACTCTAGAGAGCGCCAAATATGACGATCTAACAATTAACCTTTGTCCAGAAGTGGATAATTTTGGAGGTACAGGATGTTTAATATGTATTCTATTAATTTTTTATTGGTTTTGTTAATGACACATTTCCATAAAAAAAGTCCATATACAAGAGTCAGACATATGTATTCCCATGTATATTTCGACGTTAAATTTGATTCTGAGCTAAGAAATGGCCCTACACGTCTGGAATTGGCTTCACGAGCTGAAAATTGCCTCTATATGGCCAGAAATCGACCAAAAACTTTCCGAGCACTGTATAAGTTTCGGATTGTTAAAGAACAGGAAAATATCACCATTGCGATAGGGACTCCAAAACACGATTTTCCGGCCTCTAAAGGGTCATTTTCCGGTCTTAAACTGGGGAATTCAACGGGCGAAAAACTGTACAAGCATAGTGGAGGGGCAACCATGTGATTGCTACATTTGAAACACGATTTTCCGGCCCCTAAGGGCTCCTGTACCCGGTCCCAAACAGGAAATTTTATTTGGGCAAAAACCTGTGTAAAACAATTTAAACTTAAGAATTTTAATCCCGCCGTTATGATTGCTACGTCTAAAACACGATTTTTCGGACCCTAGGAGTCATTTTTCCGGTCCCACACTGGAAATTTTAATAAGGCAAAAACTTTTTGCGCAATGTGCAAGGTTCAGAATTCAAAAGTACATGAAAATATTTGTTATATTGTTGGTATTGCTACGTCTAAAACACGATTTTCCGGCTCCTAAGGAGTCGTTTTTCGGTTTTAAATTGGATATTTCAGTTAGCCTGTTTTTAGAAAAATTGGCTTTTATTACCACTCTGTATCTTAAAAGTTAGATATTTAGAATATAGAACAATCCATGGCTTCTGCTCCAAAGAATTGTCCAGTATAGTTTCTCCACTCACGGTTCCCAACAGAGAAACTTGTGGTTCCGCGCGTATGCATGACTATACGGTCCAACTGGACAGGCCCCGAACTTCCCACTTTGTTCGTTCTTTTATCCCTAGAGTTTCTAGACTGTGGAACCTACTGCCAGCGGAGGTCTTTTCTTTCCCCCAAATCTTCAAGTATTTAAGTCCCGTGTAAACAAACTTCCTCTTACCTCGCTCAAGATACCCACGGTACGTTAGTATTTAGGCTTTTAGCCTTCGTGGTTTGTCCAAAGATAAAAAAAAATAGAAACTTTATTTTATAAATCACCTGAGGATTCACACTTTTTATGATAAGCATTTAATATTAAAACACCCTGTCAAGCTCTAACCATACAGCAAATACCTCTCCATACAGAAAGTGTTTTTTTTTTAATCCAAATATCTCAACAACGAAGGATTAGATCAACTTTATGTAATAATTCCATCTTGCTAACCCTATTTGTTCTAAAATTCGCAATGAAAATGAATTAGAATATAGTACCCTGTATTACGGATTTCTTTTTCTACTTTTTTAATAAAGCTTCCTTTACTTTTACTGCGAATAGCAATTTGTCACATTCGTCTTCAAATCCGAGTTACACGGTTAAAATCGAAGTAGAGACTTTTCAAAACAAATTGCGGAGTTTCTCTACAAATTAATTTTAAAGTCCCCTTTTTGAAATACAAGTAAAGTAAATTGCAACTGATCATGGGATTTACAGAGTTGCCATGTCTTTTAAAAAAGTGTTGAGTTTCGACTGATTTTATTTAGTTTTATATAATTAGAAAAAAGAATCATAAAGAAAATCATCATTAAGCTATGGCACAAAACCTTGGCAGAAATTTTTATACCGTATCATTGTGTTACATCAGGCGGACGTCCACCAATGATACATCAAACACACAACACACAACACGCATAATGCAACATGTCCGGTAAAGTTACGACCGCGCATATACCGGATAACATATATAATATATAATATATTGAATAATGCATATGTTGCACGACATCAGCTGCATGCGATATTTTGAGCAAGTCTTGCCGTGGTATTTGTGGCTTTTTCGGTAAAAAAAAGAAAATATTTTTTTCCAAGACTGTTTGGGAATATATACATTATAAATGTGATTTTGAAAGGGTAATATCGCTCATTATCTTCATCTATTACCTACGGCTGTCATAGGGTGCTTTAAATGTGAATGAATTTAATAATTTGTATATGTTTTCTACAACCTCGTTTTCTTAATATGATTCTTCAGACTAGGACACTACTTTTTAGTCACATATAAGTACAAAAATAACAAATAAGTACCTAAAATCAACTAATATTTTAATTAATTACATTTGATAAAAAATTTGCAGTTGGCTATAATGTCGCATATGTCGACATATCCTGTCACAAATCGGGAATATTAAATTTATTGTTTGTATTGATACAATTCCGCAAGAAAGTCGTGGAAAAAGTATAGTATGCGACTCACACGTAATACTCATTTCCCACGAGATTAAATTTTATAAATCATACTCGTGGGAATGAGTAACATTCCATGCTCGTCCATATTATACTATTACTTTTCTTATGCCTACAAAACGTACTTTTTAGAATGAATTAAGGTGAATTTAATTGTTTTTTTCTTGAAAACGAAATAAAATACGAAGAATATATAGGAAACCAAAAGTTGCATTTTTAATTGCCTAATCAGAAAAAAATATATACAGTGTGTCCAAGATAAGGATCCTAAGCATGGGAATCTCAGTACCTATTGGAGATACAGCTTAGGTTAAATTGGGAAAAAGTTGTGTTTTTTAAAGCTTATTTACATGCCGTTTAAAAACTAAAAAAGTTTTCATGGCCTGCTGAGATATTTGGCAAAAACGAAAATTTGACTATATCGATTTAATTTTTTCTCACTTTATTTGAAGAGATATAAAAAAAAACTAATAACACTTTTTCATTAGCACTTTTTAGCTACTACATGATGGTAATTTTAGATTTTATACCCGACGTTTCGTTTTCAAGAAACCATCATCAACTTTATTTTTTCTATGGTTCGAAAAAAGTACACCCTGTATCTGATTCCATTTTTTTTACAAATTCAACGATGTATCACATGTCATATTTTAATTTTTACTTAAAAAAATACATTTTTTCTATTTTTTAAAAGTTATTTTTAAGTAGTCCTTGCAAACAAATGCTTGGACGTTAATGCCTGTTACCGTATCTGCAACATAATTATCGTTATAAAATAGTATTTGTCGTTATTACCCTGTTTGTAACGTTGTTGTTTTTAGAGCAATTGTTCTTATTGTTACTGTTGTCTTTATACGCAATACGCATTACTAGGCTCAACAAAATCCGCGTGTTAAGAAAATATCGAAACATCAAGAACGTTTTGGGTTAAATATGTGGTGTGGAATTTTAGGAACTAAAATACCAGGTCCGTGTATTAACCATAATTCATTAACTGCAGAAATGATACCTTCATTTATTTTTGCAGCACAAAATGTAGCATGTTAGCATGTCAAACTTATCTTCATGGTGTAGCATAATAAGGGTAAATTTAAGTTATTATAATTATTCTTGGGATTATAATTATTCATAATATTGAGGTTTTAACATATTGTATATTAACCCAATTAGAGTTCATAGCAGTTCACCGAACATGTATATGTAGGACAATATGTGCAATATGTTTAATTTGTAATTTCTAGTATGTAAGCATTTTCTGCCAATGTAATTATATTATTTTAATATTAAGAATAGAGTTTAGTTTTGAATAGTTGAAACAAGTCGCTTTATTTCAAGCTCCCCCAAAAGCACCATTATCACATGGCGATCCTGCATAAGAACTTATGGAAAATGTAAAATAATAATAAAAAATGGGATCAGCACCGTCAAAGGAGGAAGTCATAATTGCACAAGCTGGTAATAGTGGAGGCCAGACAAACTCGACAAAATTTGGATCCATTCAAGACGTTTTAACAGTAATTTTGCTGGTGTTGGGTGCCATTTTGCTGGGATGGTGCATTTTTATTCGCTGCAACAAAGCAATTGAAAGGAAGATCCGCAAAGAAGTATCCAGAAGCAGAGAAGTGGTTTAATTTTTTTAGGGTAATGGTAAATAAATATAGACAATTATGGTATGGAATTGGACAAATAAATTTTAATAAATGGTATATAGGGGATGTCAAAGCAAAGCGATGAATTCAGATATCTATTGGAAGAACTAAAAGTAAATTATAGAAATTTGAAGAAAGACAACGCAGAAAACCGAAGTAGTAGCGAGGTAACCGAAAGAAAATTAAAAAAGTTAGATAGGCTAAAATTAGAGTTTAATAATATTAGGGAAAATTTTAATAGTGAACTGCATGAACCAAAAATTGTAGATAGGGTTAAATTGTTTGTGGAAGAGATAAATAATTATTTTGATGCCATTTATAGTATTCTTGAAGAAAGATTACATAAGTTACGTTTAAACCCTTCAGTATCTGAAAAGATCTTAAGCTCGAGTCATCATCAGATTCTAAACCAGAATTTAAGATGTCTGAGAAATTTGATTTAAGAACAGCTGCAGGTTTAATTCCGGTAATGAATGGGTGTGAAACGGTTACTAAGCAAATAATAGATGCCATTGAAATGTATGATTCTCTTTTAGATGATAACGGAAAAAAGTTTATTAACAACCTATGTATTAAAAACGCGACTTTCAAGAAAATGCGAAAATTAGACTAAAGCAAACTTATTCTTCTAACGCGATATTAATTCAGGATTTAAAAACACATTTTATTTCAAAAAATCAGCTGCTACGTTATCTTTTAAATTAAATAGCGAAAAACAAAAGTCAAAGTCTATTGATGAATTCGGACGGTCACTTGAGGAATTATTAGTTGATCTTACCTTGACACAAGCTGAAGGTAATGAGCAAAACATGAAAATTTTGAGGCCCGTTAATGAAAGAATAGCAATTAATTCTTTTGCAAACGGATTAAATAATCATGATTTGCGAACCATTATTAAAGCCCGAAACTATTTAACGTTAAACGACGCCATCAGCGGCGCTAAAGATGAAGAAATATCCTTAGGTGCTTCTAGAGAAATGTTTCATATGAGACCAAATTTTAACAAGTTTAATAGGGGTTCTTATAGGGGAAACAAATTTAGAGGTAACTCAAGCTTTCAGGGTTCTTTTCAAAAAATTTCCTAAATATAATAATTCTTATTTAAATAACACAAATAGTAATTTTAACAACAGTCAGCAAAATCGACAATTTCCTAATTCAAACTCGGTAAATAGAACAAATTTTAATAATCGCAGAGGTAGCCGTGTTGGTCACAATAATGGCCAGCGGGGTTATTTTATGCAAAATCGTAATAATTCTAGAGAGCAACACACAGGAAGTAGTGCAGGTACTAGTTCAAATTTAAATACCGGTCAATTGTTTTTCGAGACTAAAGGAAAAACTAACCATCGATTATCAACATCAAGTAGTTTAAATTTTGTAACAGTAGATTATCACGGTAAAAATCTTAAACTTTTGTTGGATACTGGTGCTACTATAAGTGTAATTTTTAAAAGTCATATAAATAAATATCAACAAGTTAATTTCTCAGAAACAATTAAAATAAACGGAATCTCTGGTTCTCTTATTTCGCAAGGCTCAGCAAACATATGTTTTAATGTAAATGATACAAAAAGTGTGTCATACCTTTTTGCTGATTGATGCGTTTGACAATAATATTCACGGTGTGATAGGACTAGATTTTTTTCCTTAATAATTTTTGCAACTATAGATTTTGAGCAATTTTTATTTTCATTTTCACATTAATAACAATAAAATATCAATACCTATGCAGACTGAACAGGAGATGTTAACTATAATTCCAAAACGTACCGAAATCATTAAATATTTTAATATCGAACATTCTAAAGACTGTGTTGTTTTTGCTGATGAAGCAAGTGAAGGTATTTTTATAGCAAGTGCTATAGTTAGTCCTAAATCGAATAAGATACCAGTAAAAATTCTAAATGTGCGCGATCAGGATGTTACTTTAAAAAATTTTAAACCAAAAATTGATTTACTTGAAAATTATGATGTATGTAATTTTGGGTCTAACGATAATTGTTCCGTTAATAGGAGTGGAAAAATTATTAAATTTATTAAATTTAAATCACTTACAAGAAAAGAAAAAATTTGCTTTACAAAAATATGTGCTAAATACTCTGACGTGTTTCTTTTAGATAACGATCCGTTAACAACCACTAATATTTATAAACAAAAAATTTATTTAAAGCCACATGCAACTCCTGTATACAAAAAGCAATATAGGTTACCATTTTCTCAAAAACAAGAAATAGATAAACAAATTAATAAAATGTTACAGGACGGCATAATTGAAGAAGCAAAATCTGAGTGGTCGTCCCCTCTTTTGTTAGTTCCAAAAAGTTGATAATAACGGTAATAAACGTTTTAGAGTTGTTATAGATTATAGGGGTTGTAATTCTCAGCTACAAGATGAAAAATGGCCTTTACCTTGTATAACTGATATTCTTGACTCGTTATCTGGCGCTACTTATTTTTCACATTTAGATTTGTCTCCAAGGCTATTATCAGGTGGAATTAAGATAAATCGTAGGCCATATACAGAAAAGCTTTTTACAGTAGGCCTTACACAAACAATCTTCAGGACGTACTACCATTTACTTGCTTATATGTAATATAACATATATTTTGAAATAGTGTTTTGTCATACATTACCCTGTTTGTCGAGTTGTTGTTTTAGAGCAATTGTTATTATTGTTACCGTTGGCCTCTTAAGCGTTTGTGGTAAATAGCTAATTTCCTTGAAAAAAAAGATTTTTAATTTTTCAAACTATTATTAATTTATAGCATATTGCTTAAAGACTTAGCCACCATTTTCCATTTGGAGATAAATAAAGTAGGTAGCACGCTTTTAGGAACATGCCAAATATTGATAAAAAAATCTTTGAAAAAGTCCTCCCGAAAAAGAAGGCTTATAAGATACACATTTATTAATAGTTTGTTTTACCCCACAGCACTAATCACGGAACAAGTTAAAGCCGCTATAACCAGGGATAAATAAAATTATTGATTACGTCACCGAAATTGTAGAACCACTAAAATTTTTCGGAGAATTATAAATTATATTATTATAAAATTATAAATAATTATTAATTTAAAGTAACAAAATTTTCTGGGGAGTTTGATGTTCAAAATACTTTGTAATTACTAAGATGTATTTAACAATTTATTTTGTATATTAGTCTGGACAACATGTACGTTTTTGGACAAAATTTTTGTATATTCTCCGAAAATTACAATCGAGGTGTCATTCAATTCGAAATTATGTATAGAAAGTTTAAGGAAAAGTCGCGACAGGGGCAAATGAAATTGCAAAAGTTATAAACAATAAATGGAAAAAAACAAGGGTTATTTTTGAATATCTTAAACACTATAAGAGATATTTAAAAATTTTAAAAAAATCTTGAATATTTATAATTTTTACAGAGCCCCGAAAACAGAGCTAAAAGCGGGCAGTCCGATTTCCGCGCGAGGTCCGTCCCTCGGACACGGCAACAGAAAATATCATATTGTCATATAAAATATGAAAATTAAAGAATAAAAAATTTTGCACAATTAGGATACATTATGAATAAATAGTTATTGGTCAGCCAAAATTTTTATTCCCATTTTCCATTAGTTATCTATTAGTTAATTAACAACTTTTTTAATAGTACGTTAACATAAAAGCCCAAATATTATTAAACTACAACCTTCAGATTTTTTCACGTTGTCGAGTTATTGTTAACAGGTATAGAGATAGATTCTCGTTCAAAAAATTTAAAAATGTTAATTTTCTACTTTTTATTAACAATCAAAAACTGTAAAAAATCACAAATTTGTGTTTTCAACGGAAATCTATTTCTATACCTCTTAGAGAATAACGTAAAAAAATCTCAAGGTTGTAGTTTAATAATTATTGGGCTTTTGTGTTTAAATACAATTAAAAAAAAGTTGTTAATTAACTAATAGATACTAATGGAAAAATGAGAATAAAAGTTTTTGACTGGCCGATAATTATGTATTCATGTATCCTAATTGTGCCAAAATGTTTTAATTCTTTAATTTTCATATTTAATATGACAATTTTTTTTTTGTGGCCGTGTCCGAGGGACGGACCTCGCTCGTAAGTCGACTCTCCGCTTTTAGAGCTATTTTCGGGGCTCTGTAAAAATTATAAATATTCAAGATACAGTTCCAAGAAGTAGGATTTTTATTGGAAATTTCTTCCTCTTTTTAATTTTAAATATTTCTTTTACTTTTTGACATATTCAAAAAACCAAACCTTTACTTTTTTTATTTATTGTTAATAGCTTCTGCAATTTTTATCGGCCGCTGTCGGGACTTTTTGTTAAACTTTCTATACACTATTCCGAATCGAATGACCTCTCGATAGTAATTTTCTGAGAATATACAAAAATTTTACCCAAAAGGTACATGTTGATTAGACTATATTTTGCCTAAATTTGCGACCCTCCAGATCTGGTGCCGAATCGGTCGCTTTATCGATTTACGATTCTGCCGGCACGGGTCGGGACACTCTGCATAAATAGTTGCCAAAAACAAGGTTTATTACATAATAATTTTTTCTTAATTTTGTACTTACTTTGACACACAAATAGAGTCCATCTGATTAAGCTCAATATCTTGTAATGCTAAACCAAGATAAAGTGGAATAGTATAGAAAGACGTACAAAAAACTATGGTCATGACATATGTCCAATGCAAACTAAACATACTAAATGGATGAATCATGTAATAGTATCTCAGTAAATTTAGCAATTCTTCATTTCGAATTTGGCTCATGGACTTTATGTAGAAACCTGTACAGGGATGTTTTCGATTAACCATAAAATACCTGTAACATTAAATACTTAAAGATTCGTTTGTACAGGGTATACCATTTTGGTTGTAACCAAGGATGTGTGTCTCAGATATTATCTTTGCCAACCTAAGCTCCTTTTTTGTAAAACAAAGAAGATGTTCTAAGTGGTATTCTGTTAAAAATTATCAGTTTCACTTCTATCAGTTCTATCACTTGCAAGTGACTATGATCATTTGATCACGTTACAGATGCCATTTGAAATATTAAGAAACATTCAGAATGAAGTTAGCCACAGAGGTTTCGAAAAAATGGTATTAATTTTACTTTTATTAGTTTGATCACTGATAATTTCTCAAAAGAATACCACTCTTAACAAAGCGGTCATAGCGTATTTAGTGTTTGATCTACTGGGAGATATAAAAAACATTGATTCAGGTATCCCTTGTATCTCGATTGACTGACAACTAGTCAAAGAAGCAAAAACGGAATTTTAGTTATTTTTGTTACTTCTGGTTTAGCCAAGAACGACATAATTTTTTTAAATGGGTCATTTGGTATGTTCTTTTTAATAGAAAATTTTGAGTGCGCAATGACGTGAAAATGAGGCTAGTTAGTTTTTCAACTTTGATGATGGATATCTTAAAAACGGAACGTTTTCGAGTTGGGAATCTTTTTGACTCGTAATCAGCACTCCAATAATCTCCCGAATACCAAATTTGGTCAAGATCGGGGTTGCCCTCACTCTCGGGACAATAACCGAAGAGAGAAATAAAAACCCTGTTAAATAAGATATTACATATGTGCTTATAAATACGAAAAAATAAGGCTTGGCTTATTTTAATTGGAATATACTGTATACAGGGTGTACGGGAATATGTGGGCAATCGCTCGGATTCATATAGATTATATAAATTAAACACTCTTTTTAAAAGCCCTCTTTACTGAGATAATGTGCCCTTAAAGGACGCCGCAAAAAATGGTTTTTCTTAAATAACTTTTACAGTCCTATATAGGTATATTTAAATATATATTTTTCTTAATATGACAAATGCCACTAAGGAGTGTTTAAAATGGTGCCAGGGGCTCACCCACCCTTACAAAATACTACTAATTATTTTAACACACTGTATATTAAAAAAAATAAAAGTAATATTTTTGGTTAGCCTTACTTAGATAAAAAAGTGCTTTTTTTTATAGCGATTAACTTAAAAGTTTTCGGAAAATACAATTTTTGCTTAAATAAGGTTATATTAAAAAAATTGTATGCCAATTTATCATGGGCTTATGCAATCTTAAGCTTGAAATATATTATCAAAGATTATGGAACCCTCTATAATGCTGCAATAATAATTGTTATTGTTGTAAAAATTAAAACAAGAAAAAAAATGTTTTAAAAAGTTTTTACAGTTTTACAGTTTTTAGGCAATAAAAAATCATATCATATCAAAAAACATTTCATGATACCAAGTAGGTCGCTTCCATGGCGCAGTGGACAGAGCTTTGATTTTCAAAGCCAGAAGTCGCCGGTTCGAATCCCAGCGGGGAGACATATTTAGGTAGTAGATATTTAAAAATAACAACCGTGGTGGTACTACGGCGTTGTCTAAAAGGTGCTGTGAAATGCATAACTGCATGTTTCAGTGCTTGGACAACGTTGACGGAACAGGGAGATGGGTTAAACTTCAATAACCCGACACCCACGGTACTCTGGTATTTAGGCATATGCCTTCGTGGGATGTCAAAAAGATAAAGAAAAGGTACTATAAGAGGTATTTAAGAAAACCGATTTGAACCAGATTTTGACCAAATTTGGATACGGGAGTTTTAGGGCGCTAATCACGAATTTTTAGTCGAAAACATTTTGTTTCCGATATATCCATCATCAAAGGTGGCATCTGAAGTAACCTTATTTTAACTATATATTCCCCCTTCCTTTGGCACAAATACTTTAGGTTAAAATGGTAAATAATATTTTAACTTCACCTTTTAAAACCCTATTTTACTACGTATTTTACACTTTTTTGAATTAAATTGCATTGCTTTATTTTCAATCGTTTTTCACGCAGCAAATTATAGTAAAGGCGGTGGAGCAGTGTATGCACGGTTGCAGCGTCTCTAAAAGGACCCTTCCCAATTTATTTGATAAAAGTTGAGAATTTTACAAAAAAATGGGTTATTAAAGGTAAAAATCAAATATTGTGGGCCACTTTAGCTTTAAATCAAGAATTGTGTGCAAAAAGAACGAAAAATTTAGTGACAATAAGGTTAGTTCAAACGCCAACTTTAATAATGGATATTTCGAAAACAAAAAATTTCGACTAAAAAATCTTTAGATTCGTGATCGAACCTCAAAAAAACCCCGTATACCAAATTTGGTGAAAACGGAGTTGCGGACACTTTCTAGACAACTACCTTATTTTCATGTATTTTATATAAATTCGAGAGATTGCCCGTATATTCCCAGACACCCAGTATAATTCCATAATCTTCGAGTTAGGAGGTTCTGCGTAACATGTGTGTCTATCGACACTTACTTACTTTCGAATTTTTCTTCTAGTGTCTATAAAAATTCCGGTATCGATAACACTACTTATGATATCTTCATGTGGTAACAAACACTGATGTGGAATAGATGGATCCATACTGAAAATTAATTATTTCTTCTTCTTTCTTTTGTGCTTTTAATGAGAAAATTATGATACTTTAGTAGATGTCAAATTGACACTCTCGTTGCTAAAAGAAAAATTATAATACCAGAAACAATAAATAACCTTACAATCTGTTTTAATAAATATTACCTGTTAATTCGTGTGATATACTTTTTGGTTGGGTTTAAAAGAATCATTTTTTTCTTAAAAAGTTTGATAGTTTTATAGAAATTTGCGGCCATTCCGTTTTTAAGGAAATTGGGTATACAGGGGTTCTTTGTGGCGCTAGTCACGATCTAAGAATTTTTTGGTGAAAACGTTTTGTTCTCTATTCCCATTTTTACTAATATATTTCTTCTTTTTGCATACGATTTTTGATTTAAGGCAATTTTTGATTTTGCTTTTAAAACCCCGTTTTTTTACATATTTATAAATTGCATAGCTTCATATTCAATCCTTTTCGGTCGCAGCAGGCTTTAACGTCACCGTATACATGGTTGCAGCATTTTTAATGTAAACTTTCGCAATTTAATTGATAAACTGTGTAAAAAATAGCGCCTTAAAAAAGACCCTTATACCAAATTTCATCAAAATCAAAGTTGGCGCAAGTTTCTGGACAATTAACAAAAGTTTTTAAAAAAATACAAGTTTTTAAAATGATGTCTCAATTAGCCACTAAGATATGTGTTTTCTTGGTAGCGCAGTGAACGGATGACTCTTTGATCTCTAATCTAGAAGGTCCGGGTTCAATTCCCATTCTGGGAGACGGTTTAAGACGAGGCGAGCACTAAAATGGTAAACAAGTGATGTGGCGGCCAGATGGTAAGTCAGTGTCAGGTGGAATCACTAAAACCTACGTAAAAATGCAGAAGCGTGCATTAAAAAAGTGGTGTGAAATAATGTTAGGAAAGTGTGTGGTATCAGTTGGGTACCAGGAGTCTCCAAAATGTTTATTTTTATTCTTGAAAAGACTTTACTTACCACAAGCTTGCCACATCACCGCCAGGTCACTTGCTTTGTCACTTTATTGCGCGCCTAGCCTAAAGTAGTAGTTATTCACAAAAAAATGCACGGTGACACTACCGCCTTGTCTGAAAAGTGGTATAAAATGCAAAAACTTCATGTTTTAGTTTTGAATAACGTTGGCAAAACGGAAAAAACTGGGTTAAATATTTAATAACCCCAGTTCGACAGTATCATGGTACTTTGGCATAAGCCTTCGTGGGATGTCACAAAGACAAAAAATATTGGAAACATCTTATTTTTAAACCAATTTGGTAACTTTTTAATACTACTTTAAAATTATACATACCAAGTTTTGTGAACATACTTGTTTTAAAGATGATTGCAGATGACAGAATTTAAAAAATTTGAAAGTTTATACAGGGTTATTGGAAAAAACCGAAATGGTGAATTATCTCAGTAACTGTCAAATATAAATGAACAAAATTTTGTGCGAAGGGGTAACAGAACAAAAGAATTTAAAAATTTTATTTGCGAGGTTTCAAGTTTAATTTTTTTTAGGTTGGGAAATTTTAAAATTTCAAGTAAAATACCCTAGTTTTTATTATTGTAATTAATTGCATGTATCAACTTTATTATGACCTAATATTATCTTTTCTTCACCCTTTGTCAAGCTTGAAGATATGGCATCATAATTCTTTTAAAATCAATACAAAAACGACTAGGTATGGCCAATTATCTCAAAAACTATCCACCCGAAATTCATCAAAATTATAGAATATCCACTTTTTCCTTCGTACTTATTTTGGCAAATTTCGGTTGGATCGTTTTTGAATACTTGAACATAACTAGTCGTTTATTTATTATTTTGAAAGAAGCATGATACTATATCCCTGATATTGACAGCAGTGAAAAACGATAATATCTAGTCATAATAAAATTGATACACGCAATTAATTACAATAATCAAAAAAGGGGAATACTATTTAAAACTTTAAAATTTCCTAACCTGAAGAAAAAACTATTAACTTGGCAACCTTTTAAAACTAATTTTTAAATTCTTTATGTTCAGTTACCCTAAGCACAAAATTTGGTATATTTATATTTAAGGGTTGCTAAGATAATCCATCGTTGCATGCATGCAAAAATTTTATAAAAATATATTTGTCACCCTTAACTTGCTTTTAGGGGATAAACATTTTTTGTATTTTAAAAATTTCCCTAAATAAATTAAAACCAGTGATGCCAGGCTAATTAAAACAAAGAATGTCTCATATTTTTTCTTTAATTGGACAAACACAGCATTCTAAACGATCACCTATGTTAGTTTTACACAAAGCTCTGCAAAGCTATGTGGTCCAGCTGCAGCAAATTTACTCCCAGGCGTTTGGATTTACTAAACTAGCTGCACACTTTTTGACAATAAAATAAAAGGTTACTCATTTTAGCGTCACATTTAGAAGCCAAGCACCTTTTCCTTTTTTGTTTTAAGATCCTTATATTCATTTTTGTCCCATAATTAGCAATACTTATTTGGTTTTATTAAATATTTGGGTCGCATAGTCAATAAAACACAAAAATTAATTTCTTTAAATGATTGAGTATGAAAACTGCTGGATTGCATTGTTAATTAGGAATATTAAAAGGTTTACGTACCCGTAAAAATTCGTTGCTTCTGATTTTAAATATACAGGGGTTTTTTAAAAAAGTCGGTATTTTTTAGGTATCTTAAAAGCCCCTTAACCAATTTAGATTAAATTTAGGACACCTATTTAATAAAATAGGGCACTCTTAAGGCTTAACCCAGATTATTGGATTTGGTGGCGCCTTAATGGGCACCACAGCCCATAATGAAAAAAAAAAAGTGCGCACCTGATTTTTTAAAAAGTTTTAAAATTACATTTTTTTCTGAAAACACAATTAAAAAGGCAACTTTTTAGTGTTCTATATTTTCTTCGTATCTTGCTTTATTTTTAAGAAAAAAATAAGATAGGTATTTCCAAAAAGTATCCGTAAACAGCATTGACTAATCCGTAGGAGCATTGACTAAAGTTTAAAATTATAAAATAAACAATTTTGACCTTAGTAAATAACGACTACTTATTAATTTTACGGCAATTTTTTTTGCTCTTATATCATGTTGTCTATGGGTTCTTTTTAAAAGATATTAAAGTGGCTTTACATTTTTTTTTAATAAAGCTAAATACGGAGAAAATACCAAAGATCAAAAAGTGGTGTCATGTATATTGGAAATTTTGAAAAAATATTTTTTTAATAAAAAGTCAATGGCGTACTTTTTTCTTTTAATAGTACTGACTGTGGTGCCCACTTAGACGCCACTGGCCCAAATAATCTTAATCTAGGTGAAGCTTTACAATCGCTTTATTTTGTTAAAGAACTGTACCAAACTAAATCTGTTAAAGGGTTTTTAGGATAATTATTTATTTTAAAAATGAAGCAAATCCGGACATATGTTTATCAAAACTTATTTTTATGAAAAAAATTATAGGAAATTGCCTTTAAGTTTTGTAATAGTTAGGAAACACTCTGTATAGTACTGCCGTCCAACGGAAAAATACCGTATGTGACAAATTTTTCAAAAATTAGTTTTTATATTTTCGTATTCTGTTAGCTTAAATCTCTCTATTATAAAGGTTTCACTTATTTTGGTCAAAATGGCGTAAGTAGTATTAGCTGCAGCTTGTTTGCAGGAAGCAACACCGAATAAGTTGGAGGTGAATTAAGTGAGAATTTAGTTAGTTTTTTTGAGTTTTTCTTAATAATTTTTTTATTAGAATTATGGACGGATAGAAGTAAGTAAATAGCATATTTTTTTAAACTTCTACCATGACAGTAGATGTTTTAAATAGTATTTGAAAGTGTAGTACTGATAATCACATTTCCAGCCAATAATATTTTATATGTCGATTATAAGGGGCGTTCAAAAATTACCGTTCTTTTAAAAGGACGGTAGTAATTTGGAATAGTCACTTTCGCGATCCTATAGGATTGTTTATTATTTTAGGCGGCCGTTAAAGGTACACGAACTTTAAGTTAAAATCAAAAATCTTGACTGTATTCCCAACCCTCTCAGTGGTGTAGTTTTGTTACCTCCAGAAAACGCAAATGATAATGTCACTGATGATGACTCTGGAGATAAAGACTTTGTAACACCAAATAATTTGCCAGCTGGTCAACTAAGAGCTGAGGTTGAAACCTTTACTCATTATCAAGACGATACCAGCGACGACGAAAAATAAAACATCCTGCTAGTGCAACTCCTAAGAAGAATACCAAAAGACTGAAAACTTACTCCTGGTTTAAAAGCGATTTATTAACTGTAGAAAAGTTTAAGTTTCGAGATCCGATCGGTCCAGTCAATTTAAGAACTCCGCTCCAAATTTTCAAATGTTTTTTTGATTCAGAAATTATTAACTTAATAGCTACTTATTCAAATATGTATGTCGCACAGAAAAAATGTAATGCTGATATATTGACCAAGGAAATAAAATGTTTTTTAGTAGTTTTTTTGGTGAGTGGCTACACCATTCATCCCTATAGGTATTGAGAAAATCAAGACAGTACCTATGATAAGACTGTTTCTGATGTCTTTTCGCAAAATGTATCAAAAACTACAACACACAATAAAAAATATTGTTTGTATACCTATATTTAACTCATACTCTGTTTTAATAAATTACTGGGTTTTCTGCCTATGCATTTTACTTCCACCCTGTAAATCTGAAATAAACAGAATATATTGTAAATTAAAAGTTAAATGTTGTTTAGCTATTTATTATTTTATAGGTTTTTATATATTGTTGACCAAACTTAACAAAAAAAAAAAAAAAAAAAAATCAGTAATATCTGGGTTAAAATTTTCTAAGATTTAATGTAAAAATAAAGCAACTTAAATCATAAAGAGATAAGGTTTCTTACTTATTTTGTTTGTAAGGGCTAATTTTAGAAAATAGTAAACCGATAATAAAAATTATTTTTTCAGTACAAGTAAAAATTTAATTAATGCCTAACGAAGTGAGCACGGGTCGGTTAGTATTAAATAAAAGTTAAACCAGTTAAACCTAGAATAATCATAATTTCTGGGTAATATCAAGAGGATTATATAAAAAAAACACAAAAAATTGTATTTACACAACAAAAATCTGTAATACGGACTACTGACCCATAGACTATGCGAATAACGCTTCGACGCGACGCTGGTAAATAAAAAAACAAATAATTTATGTCTGATAATTCAAAATTTTTTGTGGGTATGTGTAGCCAGATCCCTGAATATGATCCACAAAAAACAAGAGAGATATCAAGTAGGCGCCGATAACAAAAATTCGACAGTTTGTTTCTGCAAAATATTACAAGTACAGTTGTTATTTTAATTTAATATATTATTAGTAAAAGTTCAAAACATTTTCTATTCGTGGCATTTTCAGTGTTTCTAACTTAGATTTTCTTGCAAGTATATAAAGGTATGTACTTTATAAAAAATATTTTATTTTAGAGATTTGTACACTGTAGTTCTAAAAAATAATTTTTAAACAACACAGTGTTTAAACTTTCTTTTCTTAAAAAATTTTGTTTATTTGTTGAACTAATAATGGCAAGATTCTCTCAGATTCGGCAAAATTTCGCTATTGGTACTTAGTTTGCTTTATTTAGACCTGATTTAGTCAGTATGTTCGTGCGGCAAGGTGCGGGAAATATATGTTTTGATTTTTTCAGGCATCATGTCCATGTCAAAAAGACAACTTTTTGAAGTGTGGCACCATGAAACAGAAACTAAAAATAATAATCAAGCGGTAGTTAATTTTGTTTTAAAAGAACTCGACTGCAAAGCCTCAAGAAACGAAAAAGTTCTTCGTATAATAAAAAATTTTACCAGCAAGTTGTCCAAAAAATGGAAAAATTGTGACCGTTCAAAAAAACATTTTATTCTCGACACCAGGAGTGGTTAGATGGTAGCATTGATTTTTTAGACCAAACTAACGAACCTAAGAAAAAGATAGGAAGACCTTTAAAATCCTTTACTGAAGTGGGTTGTCAGTCAAAAAGACACAAAATTTTGCCATTGCTAGAGAACTATACAAACGAAGAATTAGTATTTGCTACTACTTCTAGCTTACGACAAGTCGGAAAACGGGATGCTGCACTTATGGTTGAAAGAGTGACTACTGGTATGGAAGCTACTAGTTTGAAGCACACTATCACGCGTCCAACTCCCCTTCCTACAAAATACACTCCAGAAGAAGCTTTGGCGCTTTTTGTAGATGGACATTTCAACGCGAATTCTTACATGCTTATGAAATCTGGAGCAAAAATTCGAAATGCAGACATATATCCATCGTACAATATTATTAAGCAGGCCAAACAAGCTTGTTATCCTCAGCAGGAACACACATTAGTAACTGAAACTTCCGCCGAAGTGACTATTCAATCTCTGGTTGATCATACAGTTAGAAGACTATTAGAGGCTCAAAAAACTATTTTTAGACAGGAGGATACAGCTGTTAATTTTACCATGTATTATAAGTGGGGCTGTGATGGCAGTGCGGGTCACTCTACTTATAAGCAAAATTTTTCTGAAGGTAATCATACAACTCGCACAGACGAATATTTGTTTGCAGTTTGTTTAGTTCCTTTAAGGCTCCAGGAAGGCAATAAAATCTTTTGGAATAATCCGCGCCCCTCGTCGACTAGATTTTGTAGACCGATAAAATTACTATTTGAGAAAGAAACTACAGATCTTTCCAAAAGTGAAATAAAAAATGTGCAACAGCAAATTGAAAATATTAAGCCAACAATAGTAAAGATATATGATCGAGAAGTATTTATTAACCACATTTTTCAACTTTCCATGATTGACGGAAAAATATTTGCAGCACTAACGGACACATCAACAATGACATGTGGTATATGTGGGGCTACACCCAAAATTATGAATGACATCGATAAAGTGTTGGAAAGGGCAGTTACAGAAGAAAATTATAATTATGGGTTGTCCACACTTCATGCATGGATAAGATCTTTTGAGACATGTATGCATATATCTTATCGCATGACAGTGTGTAAATGGCAAGTTCGCGATCCCAGTGACAAAAGAGTTGTTAAAGAAAGACAAGAAGAGATAAGACAAAGACTAAGATCTGACATGGGGCTATTGGTTGACATTCCAAAACCTGGCTTCGGTACAACCAATGACGGGAACACAGCCAGGCGGTTTTTTGAAAATCCGTCATTGGCATCCTCAATTACAGGCATTGATCAAGATCTGATACATAGGTTTTCCGTAATATTGAAAACCATGTCTTGTGGATATGCTGTGAATGTAGATGCATTTAAAGATTTTTCCATAGAAACTGCTAGAAAATTTGTTCAACTTTATCCATGGTATTATATGCCTTCCAGCATACATAGAATTTTAATACATGGTGGAGACATAATAAAAGCTGCTGTTCTCCCAATCGGAATGTTGTCCGAAGAGGCATTAGAATCCAGAAATAAAGATTTTAAAAATACCGCCAATACAATACCAGAAAAGTATCCAGAACTAAAACCATGCAGGATTTGTTCAATTATTTATTTATTTCTTCGGATCCCATAATTTCCACTCTATCACAAAATGTTAATAGTTTTCGAAAAAATGTAACCCTGGATAAAGAAGTTTTAAAATTACTAGCTGATCCATTATTGTGTAACTGTGCCGATAACGATTAATCGGAAGATTCATCAGCGAACAATAATTCTAGTGCGTCAGAAAGTGAATAAACCTAACTAACTAATATCTGTAACTCACTCTGATCTCAGATCTTGTAACTCAGATAAGTCTTTGTTTTTATAATTATCAATATTTTAATTTTGTTAGTATTATGTTTAAAAATATTTAAATAATTTTTTCGACAATAATAAATTGTAAGAATTAAAAATACTTAGTCATTTAAGGTTATTAAAAGAATATATTTTTCCTTTTCATATTTAGCATCTTTAATAGGTATTTCTGTTTAAAAGGACTTAAAATCGTTTTTATTTTTTTATGCATATATTTCTGCTTTAAACACCAAAATAAAACACAAAAAAAAAATATATGTTAACAATAAAATATATTTTTATTTGCTAGATTATTAAAAAGCCACACTGTGCGACGGTCCAATCTACTTGAGCTGTACAACCTGTTGTAAAACAAGTTGCATAGTCTGTTCTCTGTTTAAAACAAGTGGACCTTTATTAATTTTAAATTAAAAACAATGTTTAAGTATTTGGATTATGGTATTTGTTACAAGCCAAGTATACTTATATTAAATAAAAAGAAACATCTAAATTACACAAATTATATTTTTCTAAGTCCCAAGTTTTCGTCTTAACAAAAGATATTTTTTTTAATGCTTAAGCAGTTTTCCACAAACATTAGTTTTATGTTAATTTTATTAAACTCTAAAAAACTTAATTTTCTACCATTGTATTGTATACATACAGGGTGGCCCACTATATTCGACACGGTCTGTAGCTGGATAACCGTGGGGTTTTTAAAAAAAGTGAATAGAGGAACATATACAGGTCGGTTAAGGATACAGTATAAAATTATTTTAGTCTATACAGGGTTTTGCAAAAAGTGTGACGTATCAAAGTTATTTTTTTTAATGGAACACCCTATAGTTAATGACGGATTTAGATTCTATATATAAAAAAACTTAAGTTTGTTAATAGTACCTAAGTGTCTTATTTAATTTATTTTTGTGTTATTTATTTTTGTTTCAAAATGCAGAGGTGCAATTCAATTAATTTTATTTACACTATAAACTCTTTAAACTTCAAAACTTGTACCAAGATTGGAAAAGTCTGCCTTATCATACGTAGCTTATATCGAGATTAAATATTGTACAGGGTAATTAATATGACATTCGAAGAATGTTTCATCAAATTTTACAAAAAAATATTAAAAAATACGGCAATGGCAGCAATTGTTCGGACGTGTCTCGAAAAAAGTTGAATTGCGGTGCCCCTCATAACTTGGTGCTGGATCATCCGAAATCAAAAATCAAAGTTCATTCGTTAGATAATAGTTTTCCCCAGGTAACGCTGTCGAGTTTTTTGTTTTCCAAATTTTTTCATTTTTCGAACACTTTGAAGTGAAAAACACAATTTTGTGGGAAAAAATCGGCTAATTTGTTATTGCAAAATCAAAATTATGAAAAAAAAAACTCGACAGCGTTACCTCGTAAATGATGTACAGAAATAGTGTTTAAAATTTCAAAAGGATCGGTGCAGTAGTTTTGGAGTTATCAGGGGCACCGACTTTGAAAACGTGAGTTGTGAATTGAATACCTTACCCCCCTTAAACCAATGCGCTTAAAAAAAAACTCGACAGCGTTACCTCGTAAATGATGTACAGAAATAGTGTTTAAAATTTCAAAAGGATCGGTGCAGTAGTTTTGGAGTTATCAGGGGCACCGAAAAATAATTTAAAATTTTTAGAAAATTAAATAGTAATATTTCTTTTATTTTAATTGAAACACCTTGTATTTCTTTACACCACATATTTACAAATAAACACCCTTTTGAATAGTGTATAGGTTGTCTATGCCTATCTTTTATACTGTTTTAGTAAATTCCGTGTTAATACATTTTTATTTTAAATGTCTATTTAAATTTAAGTAGGTTGTGATATAGCAATGTCTCTTTACTAAGCCATTATTGTAAAATGTAGATTTGTCTAAAAAAATCTTAAAATTAAAAGATTTTGTATTATCTTTCACTATATCTAAAATCCACAGACAAAATTTAATTAGCGCTTATATTGCTACTTCAAATAATACTTATTTCAGCTAAATGTGGTAATGATAAAACTTGTGTTTTAAAACAATCCTACTAATGCCTCTCATCAGTGATGAAGACATTCTGTGACCTAAAACTGGATTTTTCCATTATCCAAAATCAATTTGTCAAATTTTTTAAAGTAACCATTTAGTTAATTAGATGATTTCTGGTTAGTTCTGGTTAGTATATTTTTAGGGTTAACTTTATATTAAAGTATAAACATATTTTATACTACCAGTATTATATCATCTTGTTGTTGTAGGTTTTCATTTAAAATCACTGAATTTTTTAAAATGACTAAAATACTAGTAATCGATAAATTGTCAATTTATATTTCCTTAAAAAATAATGGCTGCTATATCACAGCCAACTTTAATTTAAATTAACATTAGGACTAAAAATGTGTAAAAACGGAATTTACTAAAAAAACAAAAAAGATAGGTATACGCAACCTATACACCATCTAAAAGAGTATTTTATTTGTCTTCATGTGGTGTAAAAAAATACTGAGTGTTCAATTTAAAATAAGAGAAATATTGCTGTTTGATTTTCTGAAAAATTGAAATTATTTTTTGATCACCCTATACAATATTTGATCTTGATATGACCTACGCATGAAAAGGCAGACTTTAATCTTGTAACAAATATTGAATTTCGAAGAGTTTATAAAGTAAAAATAAAATTAATTTAATTACACCTCTGCATTAAAAAATAATTAAATATCAAAAGAATGAATAAACTTAGACACTTTTTACTATAATTAAACTTAAGTTATTTTTTTACGTTGAATCCAAAACAGTTATAAAATATAGGTTGTTCCTTTTGAAAAAAATATATCTTTGATACGTCACACATTTTGAGACTACCCTGTATACACTAAAAAATTTATAATGTGGCATTAACCGACCTCTATATGTTTTCCTATTCACTTTTTTAAAAACCCTATGGTTATCTAGCTACAGACTGAATCGAATATGGTTGGCCACCCTGTATGTATAAATAACAACAAAAATATCTTTTAAATTCACTTGTTTCCCTCTTTAGGTTTTAAAGTTATATTTCTCGGTCGGTCGTATCTAATATATTTTAGTCGACATTTTTTAAATGTTTCCTTAGAGTTTCTGAAAGCCTTTAAAGATCTGCTTAAATATCCTTTAATATACTATAATATATATAAGTTTGTTACATAAAAATATATATTTCTTACCACCTTAAATTTAATTAATATTTACATTTGGTAATATAAAGAAGCTGTAAAATACTAGCATAAATGGATGTCTTTGTATTCGGATAACATTGCAACCACTGGGGGATAAGGTTGGTTAAGTAGATGAAAACTCGGAACCCACCGTACCGGTACGTACTCGAGGTCTGTTACAAAGATACAAGCAAAATAGCCTCATTCAGCTTGCGAGAAAAAACACTTAAGAAAATTTTTGTCTGGCATCCAACACAGGCCACTTTTTTTATTTTGTGGACATGTCTTTTATTAATTAATAAAAAATAAAAGATATTTCTTAAATTACATAAGAAAAAGCAATTTTTGTATGGACGCTTTTTTGATACAATATTAAAACCTCTAACCGATATTAAATTTTTACGCAACGAAAAATGTCGTGTAGTTTGAAGAACTTGATAAAGCTTCGGCTTTCATAAAATTTTATGACATTTATATTCTGTTATATATTTTTATATTCAATTGTACAATGGGTTTATTGAGACACATTTATGCGCATATGCGACAAAAATGGAACAACACTTTAACGTATCATAAAAGTTTTGAAAAGAAATTGAAAAGCCAACAGTATACTATAGGATATATAAAAAACATTTTTAAAATGGTCGTAGATATCAAATTTCGAGCAAAAGCAAAATATAAAAACAGAAAGATTGTTTTGAAAATAATATTAAGAAATAAAGCAGTATAATGTAATAGTAGGAGTGACAGCTTACCTTTACCGTGATAATAAAATAAGGTTTTTTCTTATTTTATTATATTCTTAAAAATGTATTTGCTGCAGAATAAATAGGAAAAAACCACCCTGATTTATTTGGTTGTATTTATTAACGATAAAGCTACTAAACTTATATAAGGTTCAAAAAGCTTGGACCTTAAAAGCATTTCCTTCTGTTTAGGCTAAACTACAGAAAACTATAGTAAAGAACTTACCTAATATTTGTTTAAATCCCAAAAACAATACTACTATTTTTGATTAAAACATATCTTCTTTTACGAAATTTTTTACCCAAAAGGAAAAAAATCAATTGGCTACTAAAAAGTTTGGATAATTGTGGCTTTGGTATAAAGTTGCACTTAAAACCATCACATTATAGCGCACTTTTTTAATACTTTTCTTGCAATAGTTTTAGAATTAATGCCATATTATATGGTGGTCACCAACAGTTACGCTTTTACAAAATAAAATAAAAAAGCTACACTTTAAGGAAAACCAACTTATATTAGGTTCAATAAAATAGCCCGGGCATTAAAAATATTCCCTTTTGTTTAGGCTTACAATAAAAGAAAAGGATAGTAAAAAACATACCAAATGCGTTTTGGCAGATAAGAGGTAGCAAAAGTATGTAAAATTGCACCAAGAAGTGTTATAGTCTAAGGCGTATTTTTTATATTTACTTTAAAAAATATTAGAAATAACTTCTATAACTGCCATATTGTTTAATATGCTCTTAGACTATTAAATGATTAGTGTTCTCAACCAAAAGTAACATAGGTTATTCAAATATTTAATTAAAAGTTAAAACGCTTGTACAGTTACATTTTCAGACAAAACAACATACTTATATTAGGTTAAATAAAATAGCCCAGACATCAGAAATATTTCTTTTTGTTTGAGCTTAAAATACAGGAAAAGGATGAGTGGAAAATATACCAAATGCTCGTTTAAATTCCAAAAACAAAACAAGCACTATTAAATGCGTCGTTTTTCAACCAGTGCCATTAGTATTAGTATTATTTCATTAATAATCGAAACAGATTTCCTTTTTTAAACAATGTTACCGAAAGAAAAGAAAACAATGAGTAGCAAAAGTATATACATAGAATTGTACCAAAATTTGTTAAAGTCTAAGACGTAGCTTTTATATTTACTTAAAAATTGTGTTAGAGATAACTCTATTAATTGCCATATTGTCTAACATGCTCATTTATATTAAAAGATTTGCCTTCTTAACCAAAAGTAGTCCAGGTTATTCAAATAATCCTAAATTAAAAGTTAACAACTGTTTGTAAAGCTACATATTCAGGGAAAACAACAAACTTATATTGGGTTCAATAAAATAGCGTGGGCCTTAGAAACATTTCCTTTTGTTTAGGCTTAAAATACAGGAAAAGGATAGTGGAAAACATACCAAATGCTCGTTTAAATCCCAAAAACAAAACTAGCAGTATTAAATCCGTCGTTTTTCAACCAGTGCCTGTGGTATTAACGGAAATTTAGGACCGAAATTAGCTAGAGCGGCTCATTCCCATTAAAAGCAAAAAGGTTTTGTGCTAAAGTACCTACTTCGTTTAATTGGCATACTTGTATGAATTAAAGTAAGAAGTACATTAGTCCGTTTTTGTTTTAAATTATGTTTAGTGCCGGCGCTTTCGAGGTTGGGTCCTTTGTGACCTATTTTTAAATGACTCATTTATCTTAGTTTGGTGGCCAGAGGCGACTTGTGTTGGATTTATGATTTTACTCAGTTTTTCTCTTTATTGTGCACACTGATATTTTGCATCCCAAAAGAAAAGTCTCACAAAATTTAATGTATGATGACTTTTTTATTTATTGTACAGATTTCGCGTAAATATATAAAAACCATTTTTAACCGACTTCAAAAACGAGGAGGTTTTCAATTCGCCGGTATGTTTTTTTGTGTATGTGACTCAATTACTTTGGAGTTTGTGGACCGATTTTAAAAATTATTTTTTTATTTGAAAGAGGACACTTCTTTGGTGTTCCCATAAAAAAAAACCAAGTCAGGATCGCAAGAGAAAAAGGTACTAGACCTAATTGTTTTTCTCCTGCCGTACGTTCTTCGCGCGACAAAGCTGTAGTAGCGCCACCTATTAGTGGAAAGTTAATAACAAATATTATAATAACACGAGGGCAGTTTACAAATTAATATTACATTCTTTAACAAACTTTACTTTTTTCGCTGAAGTAAAGAGAGAGTAAAAAGCACATGGACGTGTAATTTGATTGATTGACATTGGGGGGTCATGGTTAGTTCTGTTTAGTTAAATCTGTTTTTTATTCGTTTTATTTGGAAATAAAAAAAAGATTTAAAAACCACCACTAACCATGACCCTCCAATCTGACACTTTTGCATGACCGACTGTAACGTTTCAAACCAATTAAATTACACGTCATTTTGCTTTTAAATGTAGTCTTTGAAAGAGGTACTGGTAGTGTTTTCTAGTATATGATCACCGATTTAATATTAAAAATAATAATTAATTAAAAAGCAGAACTTCGAACTAACCATCGATGACGTCATCACCTAAACTTAAAATTGAAACGACCTATAAATTAAAAAGTCTCGCCGGCGCTGGGAGTCGAACCCATGACACCTGGCCACCTGGCCACCTGCGTGAGAATCCAACGCCATATACCACTAGGTCATTAGGGATCTGATAATTAAAACGCCAAACGAGGTATAATTGGAACCAGACGCCATCACATAAAAATTAAAAAGTCTCGCCGGCGCTGGGAGTCGAGCCCATGACACCTGGCCACCTGCGTGAGAATCCAACGCCATATACCACTAGGCCATTGGGGATATTGTCACACCTCGATTATTTTTTTTTAAATCAATATAAAATAAAATTGAAAAACCTAATAGTGTTTGTAAAATGTATGAATTTTTAAATTTATTTTAAAATAAATTATATTTTCAATTTGTAATTTTTTTATTGGGTAAATGTGAATTTCAAAAAGAAAAAAAATGTAAAACCTACTCTAAGTATTATGTGAACAAGATAGAAAAATAAAGTATGTCTCTTAAAAATGATGTATTTCTATAAGTTATACTAGTTCAAAATCTTGAAAAAACAAAACAGGTTCATGTAAAAAGTTGTAAAAACGCAAAAAACAGTGATTGTGGGTTTAGACGGAAATCAGTTTAAAAAAATAGGTTTATAATGTTGAATATAGCATATGTTATCGCACAGCTTCTAAATTTTTATGAATTTATAACCAAAAACCCCTTTTTTATATTTAACAAGTTACCTTTTTAAAATATCTTAAATAAGTTTAAAATGTTCTTAAATATCACATAAATAGCCTTAAAGTTAAATAACGTTTTAGTTTAAATATATAATATCTTTTTTATGGAAAAAAATAAAATAGAATAGAGAAATATGCATTATTTTAGAAATATTACAATCAAGTTTTTAATCGATTTTTAGTCCATAGCCTTTATATTAATGCCCTTGATACTTAATACCAAACGTTTTTTTTTTCAGTAACATTCGATTTTATTTTCTTTCACGCCTATTAAAATTTAAAAGATAAAGAAACTTTCTTTTAAATAAAATGCATTTATTTCAATTGTCTAAAAAAAAAAATCTTTACTGAAGTAATGCAATAATAAACTTAGCATTGCAATTATAAAGTAAAAAAACAACGTAAAAATAGTTTATTTAACTTCACTAACGAAAAATATGAGGAAATAATTATAGAAATATTATGTATTCCCACAAAAAAATCTAGGTACCATTATTTTTGCAGTGCGTGCAATATGTAACTACGATAAGAATACGGTTAATATAAAAACCTAAATAACTTATTGGGTACTACCGCCCATAAAAAAAAGTTGAGATAGAACATGTAATGGGTATTAAAAATGGCGACAAATTTGCGTAACTAATAAAATCTTTAAGTAACTAAACTAATAAAATATATCTACAAATACTTTTAAATATGCTATCACTCTAAACATTTAACATCTCAAGAATAGAACAAAAATATTTGTTTATTAAAAATTGTTTAAGAATTAATCTAAAAAAATTAATTATAGAGATCGAAAAAACACGGCGCCTCCACCATACTTGTCACACCTCGATTTGGGGTGTAACAAAAGGGACGTAGCTTGATTTTTTGAAATGAAACATTAAAGTTAAAACAAAATTAATTTTATTTATAAAAACACTAAAATAAATTACAAATATTGTTACTATGTAGAGTGATAGCACATCTTTTTGAAATATACAAAATAAATAATTATACTTACATTATTAATCGGGTTGCCGGAGGGACACCATTACAGAACAGCACAGTTTTTTAAGCGCGCGCGTTACTCGCTGATATCGAATTGAATTAAAACTATTTCGCGATTTACGGTGTTTGGCCATTCTGCAGATTTGGCGATTTTTTACATATCCTGTGAAACAATAGGTTTATGAACTTCTAAAACCACCAAAAGTGCAGAATAAGTAAACTTTGTTTAATTTTGAAGAATATTATTTATAAACAATTAGTCTGCTGGAAAAATGATATTTTTAAGTGAATGAACTTTTACGAAAAAATTAGAAATTATTGAATTTATTTGTAACCAAAAATAATTGTTCCTTGACAATATGATAATTAAAACGCCAAACGAGGTATAATTGGGGCCAAGGTATTAGCATATAACAATGAATCAATGCACAGTTGCCAGACCTAACGCTAAATTTAGTTGAACACCTGCTGATAATCGCATAATTCAGACCGAAGCGGCAACGCTGCATACATAATTTCGCATAGTCAGATATCAAAGCGTCAAGGGCCTTAACAGTTTTTAACGTATATCTTGGCTTCTAGTGGTTTGATTTTAGTCATTCTTTTTTTAAACAATTATTTTTAATAAATATAACACTAATTTTTTAAATAAATATGTTATTTGAGAGTAAATAGGGCCTTAACAGTTTTTAACGTATATTTCGGTTTCTAGTAGACCGATTTTAGTTGTTCTTTTTGCTAATAATTTAATTTTTATAAATCTACAAATATTAATACTAAAAATTTTTAATAATTATGTTATTTGAGTGTAAATAGGGCCTTAACAGTTTTTAACGTATATCTTGGCTTCTAGTGGTTTGATTTTAGTCATTCTTTTTTAAACAATTATTTTTAATAAATATAACACTAATTTTTTAAATAAATATGGTATTTGAGAGTAAATAGGGCCTTAACAGTTTTTAACGTATATTTTGGTTTCTAGTAGACCGATTTTAGTTGTTCTTTTTGCTAATAATTTAATTTTTATAAATCTACAAATATTAGTACTAAAATTTTTAATAATTATGTTATTTGAGTGTAAATAGGGCCTTAACAGTTTTTAACGTATATCTTGGCTTCTAGTGGTTTGATTTTAGTCATTCTTTTTAAACAATTATTTTTAATAAATATATTACTAATTTTTTAAATAAATATGTTATTTGAGAGTAAATAGGGCCTTAACAGTTTTTAACGTATATTTTGGTTTCTAGTAGACCGATTTTGGTTGTTCTTTTTGCTAATAATTTAATTTTTATAAATCTACAAATATTAGTACTAAAATTTTTAATAATTATGTTATTTGAGTGTAAATAGGGCCTTAACAGTTTTTAACGTATATTTTGGTTTCTAGTAGACCGATTTTAGTTGTTCTTTTTCTAATAATTTAATTTTTATAAATCTACAAATATTAATACTAAAATTTTTAATAAATATGTTATTTGAGTGTAAATAGGGCCTTAACAGTTTTTAACGTATATCTTGGCTTCTAGTGGTTTGATTTTAGTCATTCTTTTTTAAACAATTTATTTTTAATAAATATATTAAACTAATTTTTAAATAAATATGTTATTTGACAGTAAATAGCGCCTTAACAGTTTTTGACGTATATCTTGGCTTCTAGTGGCTTGATTTTAGTCATTCTTTTTTTTAACAATTATTTTTAATAAATATATAGTAACACTAATTTTTTAAATAAATATGTTATTTGTTTAATTTGTTTATACGATTTTGTTTAAAGCGAGATTAGGGCCTAAGAAACATATTTAAATATAATTTGTAAGGGTATCAACAAATTTAAAAATTAAATATTTCGGTCTAGGGTAAGAACGCGAGGCGGGTTCATCTGTCATTCGAAAAATCTGACGTCATATTTAGGAATCTTGCGCAACGTATTATTTAGGGCGTGGTCGCCTGTCATCTGTCAAATATCACGTGACTTAGAAATTGACTGTTCGAAAAGAAGAACAATCACAACATAACCCTACTTTTAAAGAAGAGGGGCGCTAGCAACATTTGGCGTTAGTTGCCTTTGGCATTAGGAACTTCCAACGCTTAGGGCTCCGCGCCCTACAATAACGCCCCCGCCTAAGCCCTGGGGCCCCACACGTAGAAAAACAGTGCCGTATTTTAGAAAAACGGTGCCGTATTTAAGAAAACGGTGCCGTATTTTAGAAAAACGGTGCCGTATTTAGAAAAACAGTGCCGTATTTTAGAAAACGGTGCCGTATTTTAAAAAACAGTGCCGTATTTTAGAAAAACAGTGCCGTATTTTAGAAAACGGTGTCGTATTTTAGAAAACGGTGCCGTATTTTAGAAAAACAGTGCCGTATTTTAGAAAACGGTGTCGTATTTTAGAAAACGGTGCCGTATTTTAGAAAAACAGTGCCGTATTTTAGAAAACGGTACCGTATTTAAGAAACGGTGCCGTATTTTAGAAAAACGGTGCCGTATTTCTAAAATACGATTCTTCTTCTTTCGAACAGTCAATTCTCTAAGTCACGTGATATTTGACAGATGACAGGCGACCACGCCCTAAATAATGCGTTGCGCAAGATTCCTAAATATGACGTCAGATTTTTCGAATGACAGATGAACCCGCCTCGCGTTCTTACCCTAGACCGAAATATTTAATTTTTAAATTTGACTCACGTAAATTTAGCGCTTGGCTAATATTTTCGAAATAAGGGTTGATACCCTTACAAATTATATTTAAATATGTTTCTTAGGCCCTAATCTCGCTTTTAAACAAAAATCGTAAATATCGTATGTACTGAAACCAAAATATTTATTTTTAATTCTGACATTCGTATACTCTTCTTTTAGCGCTCGGCTAATTATTTAAAAATTAGGGCTGATACTCTTACAAATTATATTGAAATATGTTTCCTCAATTTGTTGATTTTTTAATAACTTGTCTGTCAATCATAACAACGGCTGTGTAAGAACTTTGAGGTTATCTATTTAGGGCCTATTTACTCTCAAATAACATATTTATTTAAAAATTAGTGTTACTATATATTTATTAAAAATAATTGTTTAAAAAAAAGAATGACTAAAATCAAACCACTAGAAGCCAAGATATACGTCAAAAACTGTTAAGGCCCTATTTACTCTCAAATAACATATTTATTTAAAAATTAGTGTTACTATATATTTATTAAAAATAATTGTTTAAAAAAAAGAATGACTAAAATCAAACCACTAGAAGCCAAGATATACGTTAAAAACTGTTAAGGCCCTTGACGCTTTGATATCTGACTATGCGAAATTATGTATGCAGCGTTGCCGCTTCGGTCTGAATTATGCGATTATCAGCAGGTGTTCAACTAAATTTAGCGTTAGGTCTGGCAACTGTGCATTGATTCATTGTTATATGCTAATACCTTGGCCCCAATTATACCTCGTTTGGCGTTTTTAATTATCATATCCCCAATGGCCTAGTGGTATATGGCGTTGGATTCTCACGCAGGTGGCCAGGTGTCATGGGCTCGACTCCCAGCGCCGGCGCCGGCGAGACTTTTTAATTTATATGTGATGGCGTCTGGTTCCAATTATACCTCGTTTGGCGTTTTAATTATCAGATCCCCAATGACCTAGTGGTATATGGCGTTGGATTCTCACGCAGGTGGCCAGGTGTCATGGGTTCGACTCCCAGCGCCGGCGAGACTTTTTAATTTATAGGTCGTTTCAATTTTAAGTTTAGGTGATGACGTCATCGATGGTTAGTTACCCCTATCTAGCACGTGGTGACTTAGGGCATTAAAAATTCTAATTTTGCGTTAGGGGTTGGGATGGTCATAAAAATGTAGATCGAACCTTAAATTTTCCCATAAGAAATACATGGGAAAAACTACCCTTATTGCCGCCATGGTGCGTTAGCTCTTCTACTCTTTTACAGTAATATTTTTAAATAATAATTAAATTTAAAAGTTAAGATATTTTTATTGATTTATAATACTAAACCTAATATACTTTTAAAAGTATAAATACAGTAAAAGATGTGTGGTTTTGTGAAAAAGTCAAATTGTTTTAAATTGTCTTCCAACTTTTAAATTTGGTTATATGGGGATGATGCCATTAAGTTATCAGGTGTTATATCACTGTTTACCGAAACATTTTAGTTATAAGCATATACATATGTACATAGGTTAATTTTTATGTTTATTGTGTTTATACTTTAAAAGTATAAACACAGGTTAGTATATAATATTTAAATTCAAATACTAAAAAAATAACAAAAGGTAATAGTACTATGTTTTAAATATATTGGTAATTGTAGTAACAAGGACTATTATTTAGTAAAAAAATATACTGGGTGTTCCATAAGAAAACATCAAGTTGGCATTGTTACTTCCTAACGCAACCATGTCTAAAATATCAAATACTTTCTTTAGATTCCACATAAAAAGTTTTACAAAAATTGTCTGTAACGTCAAATCAACTTTGGTACTCCGTTTAGTTTGTCAAATGCTATACCGTGTGGCAAAGAAAATATAAAGGGTAAGTTCTGGTCAGTGGTCTTGGGGGTGGGTAGATGGCTTTGTTATATTCTTATCCTTATTCAGTAGTAATTGTAATTGTAATTTTTAAACGGCTAAGCCAAATTTTGCAGCAAATTCTTGAGAGTTAAACTAGACAAATATATATTAGTTTGTTTTATTTTAAATTATGGTCTGGTAACTAATACTACTTAACACTATTTATTTTATTCTTTTATTTTCATTTTTTTTCTATACAAACAAAATTATTTTTGTTGTAAATTTAAAAAAAAGTACTTCGACTTGACTTTGTAATTTTTTTGGTATTAGCTATACCACGTTACAGTGCCGGATCAAGCTTGAAGCGACTACTTCAGCACGTTACAGTGCCGGATAAAGCTTGAAGCGATCACTTCAGCCCAAAGTCGTAGAGGTGCAAAATTGAATGTGAAAAAAAAAGTAAATGTTGTGTTTAAATTGTTAGGTAGTAGTTTAAACCAAATAATACAAGAGAAGAGGGAGAGGCGCAAAGTGAAAGAAAGTAGCGGAAATGTTAAGTGTTCCAAAAATAAAGTTATTGGTAGCTTGGCGACTTTTGCGACATTGTAAACAAGGGATTTAGCCGTTAAAAAAATATTTACTTTATCTCCTCCCACTAAGCCATAAATACTGCTTCAAGACTTGCCCAAAATATTGCAAGCAGCTAAGATGAGACTACAATAAAAAGCACCGAAACCGATACATTGATTGGTTCGAAGCGCCACAGACAGTCGGAGCCGTACGCAGGCCATAGGGGACAATTGCTCTGCCCAGGAGCCCAATAAAGACCTCTTAAACATGTGTTGTTTAATAAAGGTGGCGCCTTAAGGCGCTTCGCTTACTTAAAGTTCTTTTTTTTTTTTGGTTGACGCCTTTTTGCTCCCCCTTCCCAAAATCACTATCTGCGTACGGCCCTGCAGACAGTCAAGCACGAAACTGTCTCATTGGGGGTAGGGTCATGGTTAGTTGTGGTTAGTTAAATCTATTTTTTTATTCCTTTATAAAGCAAATAAAAAAAAATTAATTTACCATGACCCCCCTATTGTAACAGTTTTGCACGATCGTCTGAACCCATCAAATTACCAGTTCCGGTGCTTTTTAATATACTTTACTAAGATCGCGAAACACATGAGCAATAATCGGGCACGATGTACGATGTTACAGCACTGATCTTGATGGATTGCTAATGTTATAACCTGCGCGAAACAAAAGTTACATTTCATTGGCAAAAAAACCGGTTTGTACGCAAGCCAGTTGTGGGTAAACTCAACTGGCGCCAAACAAACTATCCGCATTATCGGAAACCATTTGTCAGCGGCGTCCTAGTTGTAAGTCCGGTAGCTAATGAGCGTTATGGTCAGACCGGGGACGGAGGGTACTGGGGTGCCGGTGTTTGTATATTGCCACGGCTTTTAAGAGCATATGTTTGTCCACCCATTTATTTGTTTACTGCGCGAGGTCGTAAAAATCCGAAAAATGCTTCTTGCCACTGCGGATCTCAATGTAGGTTATCTATGTGTTACGGGGACTACCTAATATTACGGATATTATATGGTAAATTTATATGAGCGGTATTACCGTGACGTGGCATGTTTCATCTTTCGTGCGTGATTGCGTTTTGTTTTATTTTGTATTGTTGTTGCATTTCCATTTTTTAAATTATAAACCCGACGAGGTTTAATCTAGTTTTTAATTATTTTTTATTGTAAAGTTAGCTGTCAAATTTTGTTTTGCTTAAGTTACTGGACACCCTAAATGTTAATGATTTTTGTTAGCCTTTATTTGCGTACCTTGCTGAAATTAGACTGATGCACCAATAAGTATAAGTTTTTATATTTTTGCAACTGACTATGTTGCAATAATTTTTAAGTAGCTTAGGTAGTATTATTATTGTAAAAATACTAAAAATAGCTTAAAAACATAAAATAGTTTTTATGGTTCTATTTTTCTTTTTTTTCTTTTTTTTTTTTTTGTTGTTCCAAATAATAATGTGCTTGTGTTGAGAATAAATTTAATATTATTTAATGGTTTTCCTCAATTACTTGCAATAATTAAATATTTATTTCTTTCCTTCTTTAAATATTTATTCTGTATTTGATAAATGTATTTTTTGCATGTTTTAATTATTCTGTGGGGATTGACATTCAAATTGAAAAAGCATTTGATTATTAATTGCCTATTTCCTTTAAAAATAGCATTTTTACAAAATTTAAATATTACCTTTCAACGTTTAATTTTTTTATGTGTGATCAAACTAATAAATAGTTAAACGTGTAGCCACAAAAACATGGTAAAAAATATTTTATTTTTAAGGACAGTTGGTCGGAATATTAAATTGTAAGTACGAAAATACTTTGGGTATCATAAATAAAGTTAAAAACCGTATTAAACTTTTTTAAATAAAACCTATTTTCATACCCTAATTTATTTAGGTATAATGTTTTGTTAAGAGTAAGTACTCCGTCACGATACTAAGCGACAGCGTCAGCGGCCACTGTTAAGCGGAAAATGTGACAGCGCTGTCTCTGATTTTTATACGAGAATAAAAGAACTTGCTTATTTAAATCAGCCGCTCGACGCTGACTCTAGTTATCGTGCTCGAGGCCTAAGACGGATTTGAAATTTACAAAAGAAAAGATCAGTTAAGTTTAAATCTATAGGCAGTATTTAAGTATACAAACCTCGGTAAAACTTTCATTATTTTCTTTAGAAATATTTCACCTGGGCATCATGCCTCTTTAGGCCCTTTTTTCCAACAGTAACAAGGATCACGTTTAATTTTGGTATGCTATATATACTATTTATAGTCCAAGAGCCCGCGACCATTGTCATTTTTAAAAGCTGAAAGGTGGTCAGCGCATCATTACAAAAAAGGTAGAAGCGATGGGAGCGTACAAAGTTTGACTTATAGTGGCTTTGGCAGGTACCAGGTATAAAATATTAATAAACTAAATATTAACTTTTTGTTATATTTTGTTAAATTACAGGAATATTAAACTTCATCGGACCATAGGGCCACACAAAAACGTTTGTCTGCCAATGAGTTGAAACTGTCAAAACTGTCCAATGACTGGGAAAATATCTTCTAGTAGGTTCCCAAGTAACATATATAAAATTCAGCTTTTACAAAATGACGAGAGTTATGTTTTATTTAATTTATCTTTGGTAACCTGAATTTGTAAAAACTTTTTAAGATAAATGCATTTCTGTTTCTATATTCTAATTTTAATAGTTTGGTTTTAGGATACCATTACCAACTTTTGTTTTTCTTATGGCGTCAATTTAGTTTTTTACACATTTTTAAAGAATATGTATAACAATTAATAGAAATTTTCTGGTAAAAATTTTTTCAATATTTTTTTCCGAGCAGGCCATGACTGCGGAATACATTAGCTCTAAAAACAATTGCCATTTAACTTCTTATAAGGACTTATCTTGGAAAAGTCAATTTAAGTTTTGTTCTTACTTTCAAAAACTAATAAGATAACCTTTTGTGCTTCTGCATATTCCAATATTTATTGAATCTGTCCACGAACGGAGTTTACAAGGGGACAAATGGACCAAAAAGGTCATATGGAAAATGTCTTAAGAATAAAGTGTGTAATCGATAAAAACAATAATATAAAATTGTATCTAACTCCATAATTTGCCGAAAACGCGTTAATCATTCGTTTACAGCTTAAAAATTTTTAATTAATATATAAATAAAGTCATTCACAATGCAATTCTAAATAAATTTTCTAAATAACATTTTATTCAAAATAAAAAAAAATATGTATTTAATTCTTGGAGCAAAATAATGTTTTTTAGGTTTTTGCAAACCCTGTATACAAAATCAACATTTTCTCTTCGTGAATCATAGTCTTTTACAAGCAAAATTTTCTATCAAGAATAGCTTTTTGTCAAAAAATTAAATTTTCCATATCCCCTTGTAAACTTTATTCGTGGGCAGTCTGTGTTAATAGTTCCCACTGATTTCGATGAATTGCCAATGTTATTACCTGCGCAAAACAAAAGTTACATTTTATTGGCGAAAAAACGGGTTTGTCCGCAAGCAAATCGAGTGAACGCGCCTGGCGCCAAACATACTATCCTCATTATCGAAAAGAATTTGTCAACGCCGTCCTGGTTTTCCGTTGGAAGTACGGTAGCTAATTAGCGTCACGGTCAGACCGTGGAGGAAGGGACGGATTGCCGTTGTTTGTATTTTGCCACGGCTTTTAAGTGCGCATGTTCGTCCACCCTTGATTTGTTTACTGCGCGAGGTCGTAAAAATCCGAAAAATGCTTCTTGCCACTGCGGACCTAAATGTAGATTATTTGTGATAGTTCCTTATTAGGAATTAAATGACAATTGTTTCTCGAGCTAATGGCTTTCGCAGTCATGGCCAACTCGAGCAAAAAATTAATTTTGACGACTTTTGACATGAAAACTTAAAATGTCCAAGTGTTTAGCATGTGTAAAAGACAGAATGATCGCCATAACAAACACGAAAATAATAATGGTGTTGCAAAACCAAAACGTTAAAATTAAAATTTAAAAACATTATCCTAATATTTATGCTTTTACAGATTCCAAAAATTATTTAAAATATAAAAGTTACAACACTTTTCTAAAAATGCATATTTTTAAACATTTTTAAAATAACTCAAAAACCATATAAGATACAGTCGTCATCATAACGGCGTTAAATTAACGGTTAAATAAACAATAAAATTTCCCGTTTAACCATCTTTCTATATCTTATATTTTCTAATATTCCAATACATTCGCTACCAATCTCGAACACACTGTACAGTAACAAATGTTTTATTTTTAATCTGTCCTGAAAAAAATATTAAAAAAATATGACTTAACTTAAATAACGCGGCTCATATCCATTAAATAACAAAAGGCTCTGGAATAAAGTACCTACTTTGTTTAAGTGGAATGCTTGTACGTATTAAGGTAAGAAGAATATTAGGCATCCCATATGTAAATTTTATTTTGTGTGGGTGCTTGCGAGATTAAGGTCCTTAAAACACTTTACAAAGTAGGATTATTTTTGTTTTTAATATTAAAGTAAATAATTTTACTTAAGCACAAAAAATTAAAACTCTGTTGTATATATTTTAAGAAAACAATGTAATAAGAAAGCAGTTACTTTTACTTAGTTACACAAAAGATAAACGTTTATTTATACAAAATATTTTTAATTGTGGATATATTTTTATGCATAGCTTATAATTAATAAAATAATAAATACACTTGTGGACAAAAAAACCGAACAACAAAATTTTCATCAAATTTAATTTTAAATTACTTTTGGATTTTGGACCGATTTCAATAATTTTTTTGTCCTGTTAAAGCTTCTTTTATTAACATGATTGTTTAATATGCAATACCTTTTGCTGGATTAGGTGTTATACAGGTAAAAGCCAAATAGTGCATTTTTACACATAAAGTGCTCGCCAAAAAATCGGGACAAGCAATTTTTAGCACCATATTTAACTTGTAGTAACTTTTGAAATAAACAATATTTTTAGCTGCGGATTTCGGTTTGCTAAAGCCCATTTCGTCTAGATGACATTTCGCAAAATGATTTTTGAAAAATAGTCAAATGTTCATAGTGTACAGGTCAATGAACAGATGCAAAATTACAAAAAGTTTAGAGGTGTGTGATTCCGGTAATAATTTTTTTCGCATTTAATTATAGGTCATTAGTAAAGTAATATCAATATCTCCAGACGTTTTTGTCAGTTTTTTGATTACAGCCCTTTAGCTTCAGAGACACTACTAAACAAAAATGTGTCAAAACTTTGCTTCCAATATCTTTAAAAAGCTGTAACTTAAAAACGGCTTTACCGATTTTGACCAGGTTTTCACATTCTGAAAGCTTATTTTCTAGTTCTTTTTTATTACCTAACCACTTAATTGGTAAATGGCCATTTCTAAAAAATACAGGGGTCAAACAAAAAGTAAAGATAAAATTGCACAAAATATGGCTATTGTTCGTTTTAAGCTATGAAAATTGGGCTGTACGTTGTTGTTTGGTTTGAAATTTGGTCAATATGCAGCTTCGGTCAATACCTCTGGACGGTTTTTTTTACTTTTTCGATTAGTGCCTTTTGGCCACAGATACGCTACCAGGCAGATCCATTGTCCTAAAATGTGTCTTTTGTGGATTTTTTGATGTGATCTGAAAGTTTTAAATTAATTACTACAATTATTTTTTTTTTCGTACAGGGTAATCAAACAAAACTGACTCTTTCATTATACAGGGTGTTTTAGATTTTAATTGGAAAAATTTATAGACGATAGAACATGGAAAAATAAAAAAGTCTATATAAACATGTATGTTTTGAAGCTTCGTTCTCGAGAGACAGGGTGTTAAAGTTTTGGAAAAAAATTAGTTTTTTATTCATAGCTCAAAAATCCCTTGGCTGATTTTCCTTAAACTTGACAGGTTTGTTTCTCATGATAAGAGGTATCATTTGATGTAATGAGATTTACCGTAATTATTGCAGTGGCGTCCCAGAAGGCAATCTAGTTAGTAAAGATGGAAAAATCATTTTGCGCCATGTCATCTAGACGAAATGGGCATTAACATACCGAAATCCGCAGCTTAAAATAATTTTTATTTCAAAAGTTACTACAAGTTAAATATGGTGCTAAAAATTGCTTGTCCCGATTTTTTTGGAGAGCACTTCATTTACGATTACCCTGTGGAATAACTTCATGTCACAATTTTTAATCAGAGTGTTTTTTAGCATTCCTTTTTTATTTATATCGGTATCTTTATTCTAAAAAAGCAAAGTTTTAAAGAAAGCAAAAAAAATATTATTATGGTCATAGTATACGCTATAATGCAAAAATATTGGAGAATCATAAGATTTGGATGGTCATATTTTCGAAATTATTAAAGATAACTATATCAAATGTAGTATATTTTAAAGGTCATAATTAAATATTTTTACTGGTGATACCTACCTATACAAACTCTTGACGCTTTAAGTTAATTAGTTGATAAATAATTCTAAAAAAAAATTAATTATTCTAATATATTTGTGAATAAAGGTTACACCCCGTAGAGCATAATTGCGTTTAAAAGCTTTTTGTTTAAATTTGAGATAATGTCTTGTGTCAGCGTTTATGGGATTAAACCCTTTGTTACCCCATTAATTTCCCTAATTATATAATCTAATTTATGGCCTGGACTAAACTTATACTAACTTGATTTTGTCTTGGTATCTAGCTTTTTCAAGGATTAGTTGAGTAATGATCCAGACATCTTCGAATTGGTTCCAAAAATATTTTGCCATAATCACATACAAAATAACTATATATTTTTTCTGTGATAGTATTTTACAAAAAAAAAAGGTTAACTTTAGGGTATAAGTTAACAATTCATATTAAAAATATACAGGGTGTTTCTTAAGTACGGGACAAAATGTAAGAGGCGATATCTCATGTCTTTTTGTAAAAAACGAATTTTCCAAAAATATATTTTATATTGGACTTGCTTTATTTCTAAGATAAATAAAGTTAAAGTTTTTAATAGAAGTCGGTATATTTTGAATATCTTAAAAACCCTTTTTTTTCAGGAATGTCTTTTCTAAGACAATTTGTACAAACAGTTTTCACAAAACAGCTGGGAATAGCAAAAAGAAAAACTTTTTTTGATAAGTACTTAGTTTAAAGAACCTTGACGTTCTTTTTGTAATAGTTGTCTTTTTGACAAGTTTATTACGTAATCTTTGTAACCTTATGTTACATGAGGGAGCCCCAATACACTTTTGGTGGTGAAAATTTAAGAGAAAACCTTACGTTCTCGTAAATTTAACTGGGAAAAAAGTAACCTTTTGTTACACGAGTAAAGTCTTAATTCACTCTTTGGGGGTGAAAAGAACCCTGGCGTTCTTTTTCTTCAACTTGAGCGCGAGATGTAACCTTTTGTTACTAGGTACTTAAACGGTCTCCGGGTAGATACACTTGGGGGAAATTATAACGATGTTACGTTAGAGGTCTCCGAGTAGACACTGAATTTGGAAATATGAGTTTTGGGGAGATTATTTGAGGTTTTTAAGGAAGTAAATTTGAATAATTTGCAACTTTGTAAGAAAATAGAAAGTTTTCGCAACAAGGGCGCGTATTTATGTGTTTGAACAGCGCTGTAAAAGTTAACTAATTTGTTATTACAGGCGGTTTTAACCTATTTTATCGGTAGATGCCGGCGCCCGGCGGTTTTGCTTATTACAACTAATAAAAATCGCCCAAAAATAGTTAGAGGTAATCTAACCCTATTTATTTTGCTGTAACGAGGGCGTTTAGTTTTTTTTGTGTCTTTAATATTGCAGTTTAGTTTATAGCACCCTTTGGAAAAACAATTAGAGTAATATAGTGAAATGGGGACAGACAAATAAAACCATTATTGTATTTATCCTAACGTTTCAGAGCTGAATTGCGAAGGACCTATAATTATTAAAAAGACACATTACAAAACTATTTCGTCACAAGACCCAAATAATTTTAACAACAAAATTACTTTTAAAAAATATTGTCGGACAGGAAAGGCAAAGAAATAATTTATCAAGACGTCACCGTCAGCATAAAAGTCAGTAATTAGATATAACCTAAAATTAATAAAAAGTTGAATTTTTTTGTATAAAAATTAAATTTTTAACAATAAAAAATAAAAATGAAAAAAATAGTTACATATTCGAAATTCGAACTTGGAACGTATGGCTTACTTGTCAACATTCGTAACCCTGTAGCTAGGGGACACCTGGGATAAGTTTTTTAAATGTTAGTATAATATAATAAAAGAAATAGGCCCTGTTTATGAATTGTTTCTCTTGTAATTTTTTTCCTTTTCCTGGAAATTTTAAAGTTTGTTCCACCCATAATACATGCATAGTTTAATTGGTTATACTTGTACTAGTTTTAGTTCTCTAAAACGATCATTTTTTTCTTGTCTCTAAAATACTCCTGGCTTTTCTTTTCCAAAAATATATACATTTTTTTTTAAGAGCTTTAACGAAATCTGGGTAAGTGTCAAACGTGTCTCCCAATTTTATGTTTGTTTGTTGATCAATAATAAAAATATTATTAAACAATAAAACAAAGGGTTATTAAATTTAGGTTATCTCTAACTATTATTCGACAATTGTTAAGAGTTTTTATGAACAAAACCGCCGGACGGCGAGATCTACATACAAAATAAGTAAAAACGCCGGTAATAACAAATTAATTAACATTTTCGACGGTTCTTATATTCGTAGATGGATAAAACCGCAAGACGGCGGTTTCATCTTATAACTTAGCAAAACTGCCGGCGGTCGTTTAGCCAGTACCAAAAATAAATGTAACAAACTGTAGTCTACGCAATTTACCTTCGTTATATCGAGCTGACAGAATCCAATTTAATTATTTTACGTTTAGATTTCTCTCTTTACGACCATTAAGGGGTAACAAAATTAAATTAATTAGCCGCTATATGACATGGGTAACAAAGATCTTAATCTCCTAACAATACCGACACAAAACATAATTTTAAGCAAAAAGAGTTTAACATATGTCTTTCAATTTGTACAATGGAAGGGGCATTTTAATGTAGCTGTATTTTATGTGTTGTTTCAAATAAGTTTATTAGTTGTTTAACATAGTTTTTAAACGACCTTTAAAAATTATATTTTTTACTGAAAATTAGGTAATGATTAATTTGCTAGGCAAAATATCTGTATTTTTTTAAAGTAATAAAATACATTTTTTAAACCTGCGGATTACAAAACACTAAGGTACCTGCGCATTATTAGACCGAAATCGGCTTATTTGCGACCGGCTCATCTGAAACCGATCATTAAAAAGCAATAAAACTGACCTATTAGCGACCCATGGATTTAAATAAGAGTGAATCCCAATGAGGCATAAGCATTGTTGCCACGTTGTTCATAAACTCTTCAAATCCAGTTGTTTTCTTTTTGTGAAATATTTTAAAATTAACAGAAATGTAGATACATTAATAATATTATTTATTTATGGCATATCGAGGCCTACAAATGTACCTAAATATAAAATACAAGAATATGCGTATTGCAATATATGTATGTGTGTACTCGTCCAGAACTAACCAGAACTAACCATTTGTAAGTGTGTATTAGTCTTGGGTTTAATTAAGTATTTACCCTTAGTACCCTTTTCTGATACCCGAGAAATATCTCTAATAGTCCACCTACATTTTTGCAACAGTGCGTCATAAATTTAATGTATTCTTGACCCACCGGGTGGAAAAATCGGGGTTTAAAAAATGAGGTCGTTAATGCGCCTATTTTATTATCGGTCGTAAGCTGGTCGCTGTTGGGCGGACACCATAAGACCCACCAAATGTTAAATGTAAAAAAACCATGAATGATTTAAGAAAATTACGCACAATTTTGTTCAGATTAAACATTGCTTATTAATTGTAAAAATAAAATATAAATAAAATTACAAAAGTAAATATGGAACCAACTATGAAAATTATTAAAAATCCCTACTTTTTACGGACCTTAATAAACTTTACCATAGTAAAAAAAGTCCCAAAATATTTGTTGTTTTAAAAAAATAATTAAAGAAACTTTTAATATTTTTTATCATAATAACTCTGGTTTTTAGATATTATTTGTTGCTTTTTTTTCGTCCTTTGGGAATCATCCCAATCAGGTCCGACGACCGCCCTCCTAGGTAATGCACTGCAGCCTGAAGGCTTATTGTAACTTGGCCCCTACTCCTTCCCATTCACACACCATTCATTCCATAACTTGGATGGTAGCTGCTCGGTCCGCTCGTTTTCCCCCGAACAAAACACCTCGTCCCGGTCACCCATCCAAATTATGGGCGCGCACTTCACTGCTTAACTCCGGTGATCAACGCTGCCGATACAACCGGAGCAGCCACAAGCGCGCCTTGGTTGCCTTACCCCTGGGATCGTTTTTTATTAAAGCATAGTTGCAAGTCGAAAATATATAGCTCTTAAAAGTAAGCAGTGTTTCTACGTAAGTTGGCAGCATATGGGAAACTTTTTTATTATTAATTTTACAAAAAAAGTTATTATTCATAAAAAGTTCTGAATGGTCTAAAACCTAAAATACAATCATCGGATATTAAATTGTGTCAGTCATGTCCGAGGTTTGGCCAAAAATGTATTTTTTGCTTAAGAGTAAAGTACCTGTATTTTTGCTTATAAGGCAAATTGGTATAAAGAAAAAATTTTAGAATTAAAAATTACTTTCAAATATGTATGTAATGTGTATGCAGTTCATATCTCAAAAAAATGTTTTTTGATTTTTTTCTCTGAGATAATGGTAAAAATTTAGGTTTGTACATTAGTGCACCATATTTCATGATTATAAATGTTATAGGACAGTTTTAAAGAAATTTTTTAAATTATTTGTTATCAAAACAAAAAAATGTACAATGCACTAATGAACAAACCTAAATTTTCTTGATTTTCGCAGAATTTTTCTTTTTTTTTGAAATGAACCAAATTACATATTTACAAGTAATTTTTAATTCTAAACATCTTTTCTTTATACCAATTTGCGATTTAAGCAAAAATACCGTTAAACTCTTAAACAAAAATTTAATTTTTGGCCAAATCTTGTACCTGATTGTGACAATTAGATATCAGAACTTTTTTATAAAATTATTATTAAAAAGGTTTTCCATAGGCTGCCACTTACGTAAACACTCTGTATATTCCTTTACTCTACACTTTCATATGTCACGGGTCTTAGTATGTTCTGTCGCTACCCAAGCAGCACACAAGTTTTGTTTTATTGGCTTTAACGTTGGACAAAATTTTTAAAAACCGCCAATTTACAACATAATAACTTTTTTCCTTAAAAAAAACTCAAAGTTTTAAACAGCAATAACTAAAAATTCACTAAAAAAATTACTTTAATTCTTACGCATCTATTGGTTTAAACCTAAGCCCATATATTTTGCCAAGTTTTTAAATTTTGGCCCTATTAACACCCCGAGCCTTATATGCCTGTGGCAGAGTTGGGTCGAATACTAAAAATCGGTATTCGAATACGAATACGAATACCGGAAAAAAAGTATTCGAATACCGAATATTTGAATACTTGCAAGAAAAAAGTATTCGAATACTCAGTATTTACGAATACCCGGAATCGATATTCGAATACTGGGAAAAAAGATTCGAATACTTGCAGAAAAAATCGATGATTTAAAATATGAACAGCAAAAAAAAAGGTCCTCACCTCATTTTTCCCTACTTTTTGTTTCCTTTTGGTATTCTACTCGTGACAATTATGTATTGGAATACTGCTTACACATTCCGGTATTTGAATACTCGGAACGCCGGTATTCGAATACTCAAAAAAGTATTCGAATACAGAATCGCGAATACTAACCAAAAAGTATTCTACCGAATACCAAACACACAAATGTATTCGAATTCTATTCAAAAACCGGCAAAATGTATTCTGAATACTATTCAGAATATTGAGTATTTGAATACGACCCAACTCTGCCCTCAGGTACCTTAGATAGAAATAGCTTAAAATGGCAAATTGCTCATTGGCCTAGATATGAAACCGCTAGTGATATATTTTGAACATTATTAGAAATTCTATAAAAACTTATTTAGTAGGACAGCGTGAATTTGTTCTATTTACAGTGTGCCCCGCTTTTTATAAATACACTCAGATAACTAAGTTATGAATAATGCGATTCTCTTCAAATTTTTGTTGTGATTGTATGTTAGATAAATAAAGTATTTGGAATAGAACAAACAAAATATTTATCATTGGCGTGCGGTTTTAGGAGGTAAAATACTTGATGTTTTTTTATGTTAGATTTAGGATCAGCGTCCCCTTAACTCCTTAATCCATATTTTTAAAATTACATGCGAACATTTATTTACCTTCTCCAACATCACACGCCCCTAGTAATAAAAGTTTTCTCTGGGCCAAATATTTAGTTTTTAACTTTACCATTGGTGTGCGGTGTTTGGAGATGTAAAAAGAACTTTTTGGGAAAATAATATGGAAAAAGGCGATTAACAATTCAAAAATAATTAGGTAGTTTTTGGGAATACTAATACTAAAGATAACAAAAAAAAATAGAATTGACCCTAATATTCTTTTCTTTAAAAAATCAAGTCTTTTTAGAACTGAAGACCGCAGCACCTCAATGGTAAATAAAAGTTTTAAACTATGTCAAATACTTTATTTCTCCAACATACAATCAGCAACAAAATTCATAACTGAGATATTATGGGGTATTTGAATCGGTCATTTGAGAAACAGCACATGTCATATTTTCGGCCATGTTGATATTATACTATTAATTCCATATTTAAGAATAAATACATCGAATTATACAGAAACATCACTTGTTTAATATTATTGCACGATTTTATTCTCCTATTAATATTTGATTCCATTTAGTAACGATACAAGTCGGTGACGTGCTCTTTCTCGAAGCATTATAAGTAGGAAGTTTTTTGTTTTGTTCTTTGTTATTGTAAAACATGGCGTCTACAAGTAGTAAAAGTGATAATGCTTTGATAAATTTAGCACAAAATAAGGAAAAAAGAAAGGTATACAAGTGTAAAATAATAAAAAATGCCAGACTAAAAGGTGAAGAATATATTAATTATAAAGCTGCTGTATTATGTTGTAAAAATTGCAAAAACTAAAGATATTGTTGATTTTAAAAGTTGGTGGCCGAAGTTCTATAAAAAAACATTTTGTCGATTGAATCTCTTGGTAAAGGAGGGACCAAAAATGTACATTTCAAATTTCGAACTTTACGCATTTTAGATATTCTTTAAATGAACCTGGAGTAGTTGAGGCGTTTAATTTTATAGATGGTGTTACAAGCCATAAATGTAAACTTGCCACTTCCTACTTATTACAACTTTCTACCCCTGTTCCAACAACCAGCTTATCCACAAGGATGGGTTCCTATGAATTCAAAAAACTTGATGACATAAAGCCACTTTTTTATACATTCCAAAAGAACACCACGATTTCTATACAGAGATAATAGGAGTAAATTGGACAAGAACTGAAAATGAAGACCATTAGTATTGTTTTTTTTTATATTGTAATGTTTTTTCATGTACTATTCAATATAAATATAACCTTATTTGCTTAGTTTTCATGGTCATTTCAGAAACATCACATGTCGCGTATTTTCAAATACCCATATTTTTTTACTTATTTTTCTTTAAGGTTCAAATATTATCGTATTTTGCCAGTAATCGGGCAGGTTTTTAATGCTAATTATTTAAAAATAATTTTGTCAATTATCCTTTTAGATTTTCAGTTTTTTTTATTTTCTGTAAAATGGTTTAAAACTGACATGTGCTGTTTCTCAAATGACCGATTCATTTATGAAAAACGAAACACTGTATATTAATATATTCGTGGTATAGTTTTTCATAAAGTAAGCAATAAATATGTGAAGAACGGGGGTACGGGGTTCTTTGGGTTAGTTGTTAAGTTCATTAGTGACCTTTTACTTACTTACGTTGTTATTTAGGATATTCAGTATAGGTCAAGAGGACACATTAAAACAAATATTTTTAAATTTTTAAGCGACATTATAGCAAAACTGGTCACATGGTCTAAAACCAAAAAATTGGGAAGTATTTTTAAAAATAAAAATACTTTTAGTTTTTTATTTATAATTATAACTTACCTGTTATATTACCAATAATTAAAGTTAGGTTTTGTATTTTTTTGTTTTAGACCATGCGATTAGTTTTCATAAAAATCTGGTAAAATTATCAAACATTATTGGTCTATTTGTTCTCTTGTAACATTTATCTTGGGACGGACTGTATAAAAATATATATTATATACCAAAGTAGTAAGACAATTTTGTTAGTTTAATTTTTTTTATATCTACCAAATGTCGTTTGTTAGGTATAAAAAGAAAAAAAATGTGAACAATAATAAAATGCATTTTTAAATTAATTTGGGCAAATAGCCTTCTTAAATTTGTGGAAAAAATAAAAATAGGCCAACCTTATAATAAAGGCATTTTAAACTTCGACCCTAATAAAATACATCTTAATTTAAACGTACGACCTCCACTTTTATTTAAATTTTTATCTAAAGCACGCAATAAAATAAATACATATAACGAAGAAATATCTTTCTGTCTACCGTTTTTTGCAAACCTCTGAAATTGCTATTTTTATTTTACCTAGGCATGCAACGTATTTTGGTTACTGCTACTTGATTCTTTGCTATACACGTTCAGTCAAATAATAAACGCTTAAAAAGAATCCTACTTCCAAAAAATTAATAAAACTCAATGAAAAGTTTAAAATAATAAATAAAAAAATGAATAGGTAATAACATATGGTATTAAAGTATAAAACGTATTTGCTTTATTAGTTATTACCATTTAGTAGTTTAGCGTATATATTATCACTCGACCTGTTTTTTTTTTTAATTTAATATTTTAAACTTTTTAGTAAGTGTTATTTATTTTTTAAAATAAGGTTTAGTTTTTTTGTATTTATTTTTTGCTTTCGGTTTATTGTTTGCTTTCTAATTTATTCTAACAGATCCGACACGACGTATTCAATGGCTCCGACCGCATAAGGCGTCGTTCGGACGGCCATCCATATCGAAGACCACTCCTCGCGTCCGCTTGGTCAGTGATCGTCGACCAAATTTATTTACCTCAGTAGACAAGGGAATCCAAGGACAACAAATTTTTGCATCTTTATCACCAGTTGTTTGGGTGTATTTTGACATGTTGTAATGTACGTCAACTCCTACCACCTTAATACATTATTCTTCATGCCTCCCAAAACGCTGATTCTCTGGACAACCAATCGCACGGTATACTCCGGATAGAGATAGTTTAATTTGATTGGTTTGAAACGTTACAGACGGTCATGCAATACTGTCACATTGGGGGTTTTGTATTATTTTTAGGCGTTCAACGAATTATAACTGCGGTAAACAAGGATGAAAACTTTGATGAATAATACATAAATTAGACGTCAAAGGACCGATTATTGGTAAATACTGTTTTTCAATTAGCCTAAAATAGATCATGGCTGGTTTTGGTTAATTAAATCTTTTTTTAATTTCTTCACAAAATAAATTTAAAAAGATTTAACTAACCATAAATTAGCATGACCCCCAATGTGACAGTTTTGCATAACCGTCTGTAGCGCATTCCACCGATCAAATTATTTGTGCTTGTGATTTTTACTGTAGTCTAAAAACATTACTGGTACCTCTTTTAGTTCGATAAAAAGGTTAATTTTGCTCCAAGATTGTCGATACTGAATACGCCCCTTTTTTATCAAGCATATTATTTCCTACCTAGAGGTAGCTTTGCCGCTCCAACAACGTACGGCAGAGAAAAAATAGGTCTAGTACCTTTTATTCCCGCGATTCTGACTTGTTTTTTTTTTTTATGAGACCACCGCGAAAGAACACTCTATTAAATAAAAATGATTTTTCTAAATCGGTTTACAAACGCCGGAGTAATGTGACATACAAAAAAAAACATACAGGCGAATTGAGAGCCTCCTCGTTTTTGAAGTCTGTTAAAAAATGAAAACTTTTCATTTATTAATAATTATCTAAATTACACGACTGCTATGCTGGTTACATTTTTTTGCTTTTTCATTTTTTCTGGTTGAATTTCATATATTTTTTAAATACTCCCCCAAAAATTTATTTTTGCGTACGGGCCTGATACCCTGTATAGTTTAGAGTTTTTTACATTTGCTATTTATAAAGCTCATTTAGTGTAAATTAATATGTATTTCGCCCAAATTAATTAAGGGTATTTTACACATGATGATTTAAAATGGGCATTCCATCTGTTTCTCATTACCATACTGCCTGACGAACCATATAATAAACTGACTGACCACTGACGCTATGCTCATTAAATTTATAATTTTATGAGCAAATAAAATGTTTACTGTTGACAGTTCGTATGTTAAATTTTATTTAATGCTAGCGATTAAAGCTAAAAACGACTTCTAGAGAAAAAATAAAACAATTAAAAAGTAGAAATTATGTCGGTGGTGTGATTAAATGCTTTTGAAAAAGTGGTAAACAGTACGAAATTATTCAAGTATGACTTATCTGGTTTGTGTTTGAAACATTTAATATATTTAAAAAATAAATATTATATTTAAGTTACTCGAAATAAATGAAACATAACTCAAAAACTTTGGTTAAACAAAATTAAAATTTTCAGATATTAATGGAGTGCAATCGACTTAGTCAATGCTCAAAAATAAGTATAAACGTACCCGTAGATAAGTCGCGTCCGGTGCACATGAAACTTTTTTCTATCGAAATATTTATCCAGGATACGCTACGCCCAAAAATTTTATTATTTGTCTGATCAATAGTCCAGATTGATAAAAAGATTGGTGCGATCAGGTAGCTAGGATTTACCGAATTAGTTATTAGCTTTTAGTACAACAAAACTGTTTAGTATAAATATATATATATTTTTATAATGTTTTTATAATGTTAAATGGTTTTTTGCAATTTACTTAAAATTTGATGGTGTATGGCCTAAACTAATTTAAAATTCTGATTCAGCGGGTCAAAAACATACCCCCAGATAGGTCCCGTCCGTATATTTAGGCCGGTACACCGGTGCACAAAAATAGTTTTTTTTTACGCGACCTATCTACAATCTACAGGCATGTTTTTTGACCCGCTAAATCCAAATTTTAAATATATTTAGGCCGTACACCCAATTTTGAATAAATTGCAAAAGACGGTAAAAAAATAGAGAAAATTTGCACAATTTTTTAGAATTGGGACTGTACTTGAAATTCGTATCCAGAGGGTCGAAAACATACCCATAGATAGGTCGCGTTTGGTGTACAAACAACAAACTCTTTTTTTTTGTGTGTGCCGGTGTTAAATGTCTTATTAATACCCCAGATCGGTAGGAAGATTGATGCGATCTGGTAGCTGGGACTTACCGTATTATTGGTATAAGGACAAAAAAATTGAAATTTTAAAAAATAGGACAAAAATGTTGTTGTGTAAGAATTTAATTTTATATTGAAATTTAAAGTAAAAGAAAAAAAAGGAAAGAAGTTACCTTGAGACGAAAACGATAAATAGCTTAATTTTTCGAACTGACATATTTTACAAAAAATCGTGATAAAATAAGAGTTGTGACTATGATTTTGCAGGCTTTCCAAATTAAACATTTAAAAACAACACAAGTTTTTAAAATACACATTATAAAAAAGATATTTTTTATGTCAATAATAATATTATAATTATAAAAAATATAGACCTTAAGCTTTCGAAAACATATATATTATATGTTAAACCATTAAAAAATATTTTAAAACATTTAAACTCTAACACACTTTCAAGACAAAATTGCAGCCAACAATAATAAAAAAGTTACTGCGTAAGGCATGGGTATTTGGAATGTTTTCTTGATAATAAGATGCGTACCAAAAACATCCCAATTATCTAATTGATTTATTACCGCCTAAAATTGTTCGTCAGGAAGGGGGTAAAATTATAATATTAGATTTGACCCAAGTCATTTTTAAGCTACCCTGTACATTCAACCTTCAAATATTTTCGTGGAAATGGATTTTCTCATCAAGCAGGACTTTTTATGATGAGACACTTTTTTCGTAAAATTAATAATAAAAAAGTTTCCCATTCGTTAAGAACTTCCGAAGAGACGCTGTATATAAATCTAATAAATTTCTACTCTGCTCAATTTTTTAATAACCCTGTATTTATTGCGGGTTCTTTTAAGATGATTATCTTTATCGATTTGGGTTTTGAAAAACAAGAAAAATTACCGATTTTTGCGCGAGTTGTTAAATTCTGTAATAATTTTTGTTTATTGTTTTTTTAAATAACGAGTAATAATTCTCATTTCAAAGATTCCACATTTAGAAAACATAGGTAAGTTCTTTGAGTAATTCATCTTTGTTAAATACCCTTTTTGTTAACATAATATCACAAACAAAATAACTATATGATATTTTTTTCTGTAATAATATTCATGTAATATTTATACTTTAAGACGAAGCCAACAAAATTACATTTCTTTATTTGCAACAACATTAAAAAAAAAAAATTAAAAGATTTTTTTTTCTAAACAAGTTTTATCAAGTTTTTATTTTACTTGCAATGCATGTTTGTAGGTATATATGAATAAATCGGTTCGCTCCAGCAGAATGTTGGAAACATGTTAGCAACAATTGTAAAATGCAGAAATTGTCACAAATATGAGTCAGAAATGTTGGCAACAGTTTTCTGCTGGAACGAAAAATTAACAAGGCGTGCATACTGATTATACGTCAATGCAAGAAAGAATATGTTAAAAATTTGTCAGTTATGTTTGAAGAAAGATTGCAAACTTTTCAAACAGTTTTCAACATCTTAAAACTCCTGCTGGAACAACAACCAAATGTATAATGTTACAAACATGGCACTGCTGGAACGACAAATTGGACGTGCGCAGAATCCGAACGGTTGCAAACATTTCTGACAGCCTGCTGGAACAAACGTAATAAATGTATGTGTGTTCGGGTAAAATCTTTTAACTCAATCTAGAAGCAATAATCTTTAATCAATAGAGCTAAAAGGTACAACGTTTAGTTTGGATGACAATGTATGGTAAGCGAATTCACAATTGGTGAACTAGGGTTTTTGGAGTCCTTAATACAAATGCCTTATCATATTAAAGATAAAGTGTTCAAAATTTACCGCAAACGACCTGCAACAATGATGCCTTGAATGAGATGAACAGTCTGAGAAACATGTACAGCGATAACTAAAAAGTAAAAAATAATTTAAAGGTTACAAGAAATGCACTAAAAGAGTAAAATAAACCTTTGCAATAAACCTTTCACCATAAAATATAATGTTCCGTAACACCTCGTATAAAAACACGCGTCTTCGTTTTTATACCTTTATTAACAATGTAACGTAACTATGGTTACAATAACGGCAAAATCTTAAATTGTCAATGTCTCGAAGTTTACAGCACAAAAGTCGAATCTGTACTAACTTATCGGAGGTTTCCCGTCGCCCTTTTATAGTATGGTGGAAGAGTAAAGAATGATCTAGAATATTCGAGAAATATCGTGAAAATATCGTAGTACATGATGGCATAAAAGTTATTAATGGATAATTCGGGCGTTTTCGGAAACCTTCGAAAGTGATGAAAGAACTTGGAAAAATTAAGGTAAATTATTTAAAAAAATTAACAAACTAATTTAAATGATCCTAACTCTTTAAAATTTTAGAACCAAAACACATTTTTGAAAGTCTGTAACATTGCCCCCTTCCAAGTTTTGATCATCTCGATCAAGTATCTTCACTGTCTTGATAACGGCTTAGCCTTTCTAGATGTACTACTTTCATCTTTGCCTGTGGACTTTTCTGTATACGGTACACCAGATCATTAAGCCGTGTCACCACTTTATATGGTCCCTCCCATGACTTCTGTAGTTTCGGTGAACGCCCCTTGGTTCTTCTTGGATTGGATAACCAAACTTTTTCACCGACGACAAATCCCTGATGGTTAGCTTTCAAGTCATAGCGGGATTTAATACGGTCACTTCCTTTTTGTAACTTGGTACGCACCTCTTCATGTATCCTCTGTAGCTGTTTACTAAAAACGGCTGTATATAGTTATCCCAGTCACTTTGTTGGTCATTTACTTTAATTTTCAGGTAGTTATCAAGTATTCTGATAAACCGCTCTACCATACCATCGGACTGGGGATGAAGAGGTGTTGTTCTTGTTTTATGGATTTCCAGGAGATTACAAAGGTTCTTGAAAAGATCGGACTCAAAGTTTCTGCCTTGAATGTATTTCTCTAGAAACTCCATAGCGACAAATCCATTGTTGAAATAATACATCGGCAACAGTGATAGCTTCTTTATTTGGGATTGGGTAGACTTCTGGCCATTTACTGAAGTAATCTATCGCTACCAATATATAGCGATTCCCTGATTTACTAACTGAAAATGGCCCTGCTATGACTATGGCAATTCTTTCAAAAGGTGCCCCTACATTGTATTGCTTCATCTTGCCATGGCTTCGTGTTTTCGGTCCCTTGCTGGAAGCGCAGTCCTTAAACATTCTGCACAAGTCTTTTACGTCTGCACGACTTCCCAGCCAGTAGAACCTTTCTCGAACCTTTTCAAGAGTCTTCATAACTCCGAAATGGCCACCTCCTACACCATTATGCAAGGCTTGCAATACTTCAGGAATCCTTTTGGTTGGTAGGATTATCTGATGTTTATGGATTTTGCCGTCAGAAATTTCCCAGACCCTTTGTAATAGGCCATCCTTAATAACCAAAGAGTCCCATATGGCCCAGTACCCTTTATGTCTTGGAGACTTTGAAGCTTTTTGCTGATATGGCGGCCTTTTCACATTTTCTGTCTTAAGTTTGACAATGTCTCCAAAATCTGGATCTTCTAGTTGTTCTTTTGCCAAGATCTTAGGGTCCCTTTCTTGAGAGCACTGGATGCGTGTTCTTCGGCAGTGGAATTCATCGGGATCTTCTTGCTCTTCTCGTCTGCTGCAGTGTTTGCATTCGTCCGGGCAGGGTCGTATTGATAGAGCGTCAGCATTCTTATGGTTCAGTCCTTTTCGATGTTCGATTTTAAAATCGTATTCTTGATACGTTGAAGCCATTGGGCTATCTGACCTTCAGGGTTCTTAAACTAAAGCAACCATTTGAGTGATGCATGATCCGTTCTTAGGTGGAATTTCTGGCCATACAGGTATTTATGAAAATGCTCCAAAGATTTGACAATAGCTAAAAGTTATTTTCTAGTGACACAATAATTTCTTTCAGGTTTTGACAGAACTTTGCTAAAATAGGCTATACCTTTTCTTGGCCATCTTGAATCTGTGACAAAATTCCACCAATAGCAGTATTGCTCGCATCAGTGTCCACAATAAATGTTTGATTTGGTTGTGGATAGGACAACACCGGGGATTGCACAGGGCTTTCTTTAGGTGTACAAAAGCTGCTTGACAATCTTCAGTCCATTCGTAGATGTTGTTGTTTTCCGTAAGATGATGTAATGGTCTTGTAATATCGGCAAACCCATGTATGAACCGTCTGTAATAGGTACACAATCCCAGAAAACTTCTAATTTCATGCTTGTTCTTTGGTACAGGCCAGTTCTGAATAGCTTTAGTCTTCTCTGAATCAGTTTTTTCTCCTTCTTCCTCAAGTAAATTTTCAACTTCTTCTTTCTTGGCTAAAGGAATTCTTCTGGGTGGTTGTTTTATCGGTAATGCGTCTCCAGTGTTTATTCGATGTTGAACTACACTGGTTTTACCCAAATCTTTTTCGGATAAAGAGAAAACATCTTGATTTCTTCTTAAAAGTTCTTCCAGCATAGATACTTGTACTTAGTCTAACAAGGATTTTGATGAAATCACCAGGTCTTGTAGAGCATCAGGTAGTTTATGTGTGGAGACTCCTGCAGGTGTGGTACAGGGATAGGTAACTATCATAGCAGCAGGTTGACAGGTACCGATTTTGTCACCCATTTTGACCTGTTGAGGGAAATCTTACAGGTTTATCATTCTCAAAATACCTTTTTTTTTTTTGAATTAATAAAATAAAACAAAAATATACTTTGTTCATAGTCACTTTAATTGAATGTTTAGCCGTGACAGCTGTTTCGTAGTACAACTACATTTTAGAATTTATGGTTTCGTCCGTTACTTTGTGACCGTACATTTTAAATTAATAAAATAAAACAAAAAATATACTTTGTTCATAGTCACTTTAATTGAATGTTTAGCCGTGACAGCTGTTTCGTAGTACAACTACATTTTCAAACGTGTACAGTTGTACTACGAAACAGCTGTCACGGCTAAACATTCAATTAAAGTGACTATGAACAAAGTATATTTTTTTTAACACGCTTTTATTAACTTGGGTTGTAACTATCTATCTGGCTGCCTATGTAACGGAATCTTTGAGCCTTATTTTAACCAACTTCCAGCTATTCGATTTCTTTGAAACTTTGCACACGTATTAAGGAAACATGACAATGCAATAATCTGCAAACAGTATCCCGTTATCTTTTTTGGATCTCCAGGAAAAAAATTCCATTATATTATAAAAACAACACCTAGGATGCCATCTGTTGGCAACATTTCAAACTTTGCTATTAAATGAAGAAGAAATTTTTTAGTTTTTACACAATTTGGTTAGTTGCACCATGGGTGTTCAATTTTTATGAACAATAAAAATATAGGGTTAGTTGCACCATTGGTGTTCAATTTTTATGAACAATAACAGTTAATAAATGCCGTTAACACGCTTTTTTATTAACTTGGGTTGTAACTATCTGGCTATGTAACGGAATCTTTGAGCCTAATTTTAACCAACTTCCAGCTATTCGATTTCTTCGAAACTTTGCACACGTATTAAGGAAACATGACAATGCAATAATCTGCAAACAGTATCCCGTTATCTTTTTTGGATCGCCAGGAAAAAAATTCCATTATATTATAAAAACAACACCTAGGTTGCCATCTGTTGGCAACATTTCAAACTTTGCTATTAAATGAAGAAGAAATTTTTTAGTGGGTTGCAATATATTGGCAACGGTCCAAACATTGCCTGGATTGCCATCTGTTGGCAAAATTTCAAACTTTGCTACTTAATGAAGAAGAAATTTTTTAGTGAGTTGCAATCTGTTGGAAAAATTTTAAAATTTGCCACTCTTGTTCATTAAAAAATTTTTCGCCATTTTGTCAGGAGTAGCAGAAACTAAAAAATGAAAAATAATTAATAGTTTAAAAAACTAAAAAACACGCTTTTATATGCAACCGAACTAAAAATTAGAAAATAATTTTTCATTAAAAAAATATTGTCATTTCATAGTAAAAGCGTGGGGTGATAAATATATTAAATGTTATAATTATTATATTTGCAAATATCTATGATGGAAAAGTTTTGAAAAAATAGTAAAATGCACCCCACGCTTTTTACTATGAAATGACAATATTTTTTTTAATGAAAAATTATTTTCTAATTTTTAGTTCGGTTGCATATAAAAGCGTGTTTTTTTAGTTTTTTTAAACTATTAATTATTATTTTATTAATTTAAAATGTACGGTCACAAAGTAACGGACGAAACCATAAATTCTTTATTTTTTTTTTGGTTTGCGCCAAAGTTCTTGCTGGTAGAATTCCTTTAGCGTATAACGGACAATTTTCTACTTGTTCGACTAAAACGATTTCAGCTTCTTCTGAGTCTTCAAACCCCCGTTGTGGAAGGTCTAGTACAAACTTTCGATTCTCCATAATGTCAAGGTCAAGGATAACTTCGTCCAGGATGTCGGCAACAAACACGACGTGGATAAATGTGGTTGTTCCTAGAGTTATTCTGGCTTCATGCATGCCTTTAACTGGTATAACTTCTCCATTAGCAGTTTCCAAAAGTAAATTCTTTACAGGGCGGTATATAGTAATCACTTCCTAAAGAATGTCGATAAAGTTTTTTGACGCCCTGCAAATTAATAAAAAATTTACTCCCAACAATTTAGAGTTTTAAACCTTTAACATCTTTGCTTTTGATTTGTTGCTTTTTGGATATTCAGCTTTTTATTTTTTTATAATTTTATTATTCATTTTTTTCTGATCCTGTACATAAATTTAAAAAACATTGATCCGGATTGTTATTGGACTATTTATTCGTTATTATTGTGCAAACAAAATATATGGTTTAAAAATAAAAATACAAATTTTAATGGTTGATAAATTTTGAAATTTAAAAACTCAAATGTTTTTTTCAATACGCCAAGAAAGGATTAATAAATTTTAAATGGCTAGATGGTTTAAAGAAAATTTTAAGATAAAGGCTAATTAAAAAATTAATTGGGATTTTATCAATTAGCTGTAGTCATCCTTTCTTAAATAACTTTTATATCTGTCTACTTTATTAATCACAAATTTTAATTTAAACGTAAATTAAAGCTGATTATAAAAGCCTTAGGATATGTTTTTTATTATTTTACATAAACGTAGTTTGGCTTGCTGCTTATACAGGGTTCCCCATTCTAATATTTAAACATTTGTTTTTAGTTTACGAAACAAACTTTTAATTATACTAAATTTCAGGTAACTCTTTGGAATTTATGATAACGTATAAATATTTGACTAATTTAATTCTAGCTTTTAAAAATTACGTCTTCTAAATGACCTCCACCAACTTCAACACACTTTTTTAAAATTAGACAAAAAGTGGTTAATTATACGTCGTAGCTTACCGTCGTTTATTCCTTTAACTTTTTTATGAATTTTGACTTTAAGTTTCCTGATTGTACCTGGACGACTTGCAAAAGTGGTTTATTATACGGCGTAGCTTATCGTCGTTTATTCCTTCAACTTTTTTACGGATTTTGACTTTAGGTTTCTTGATTTTACTTCTTTAGTAAACCAAAAAAAAACAATCAAATTTTAAAATGGGTAGCCTTTTATGGAGAACCCTGTATAAAAGATATTATACAGGGTTATTAGGGTAAGTGTATTTGAAATAATCATGGAAACTACTAAAAAATATATTTTTTTAAATTTTGACGCTAAGTTTAAGGGATATCAATTTTCATATAAAAATATCTTACGATTCTGGTACTTCCGGTTATACCAGAAGTGGGTATGAACTTTTCTGTGGTAAATGAAACACCCTATATATATATAATAAAGTTTCCAATTTTATATACAATTCTTGGCAAATTTTGTTAATTACGTCCTATACCCGTTTGGAGACCCTAGAGCAGGGATGGCAAACCAGTGGCATGCGTGTCATTTATGGCACGTTACACAATATTTTAAGCACGTCACTGACCACAATCACAAAATCCCAAAAAAGTGTGATGTAGTTTTAGTCTATACAAGCTAACATTTTTCATTTGGCGATGCGATATTGGCACATTGGTAAACTTCGTTATTAAGATTTAAGTTGGCTGTTTATAAGTTTTGGACGGTTGAGTGGAGTTTCAAAATTTAAATATCTTTAAAAAAATGCTGTAAAGATGTCAGTAATAAACTGTAGCATTTTTTATGCCGTATATGAATTTGCATAAACTGTAAAAGCTTAGGGTTTGACCATACCATTTTTTTTAAAGAAGGCCACAGAAAAGATATCAATGAGTAACACATGTCAATCATCTGATTTTAATACCTGTCATTAAAAAACAATAGCCAAATTAAAATAAGCAATAATAAAAATATTAGCTTGGATAAAATATATTTATTATTATTAATATTTTCCCAATATTAACATAGTCAAAATTATTTAATGGCACGTCCCTATGACTTCAGTAAATATTTATTTAGGAAAATGGCACGTTGATACTTTAACATTTGCCACTCCTGCCCTAGAATACCAATTTTTTTTTCTTATGAGTAAACGTTTACTGTTTAATTTGGGATAAATTTCTATACTTTGGCCACTATAAATTGATAATGAATACCTAGTAAGTAACTCCGGTTACTGTAGTTTTAAACCAATAAAATAAATTTTTATAGTGGTAACTAGGGTTACTGTAGTTTTAAACCAATAAAAATCATTTTTTGTTCAGGTGTTTTTCTCAATGTATAGTGAATAGAGTATAGTACAGATTTTTTGTTAACCTTAAGACATAATTTAGGAGGTTCAAAAATAAGAACAAAATGATATTTAAAAAACGACCAAAAATGTTATATCTGTACATTATGTAACCAATAAAAATGGGAAAACAAAAATTAATTTTTACCCTGAAAAACAGTGAATATATATTCCATTGCATTGAAATACTGAGGGTTTTTCATTAAAAAAAAACAGGGGGTTGCAAAAACTTTTGAAAAGCAAAATTAGATATAACTAGATTTAATTATTATACTTAAAACCAACCAAATAAATTTATCTGCAGAATACAGCACTTTACTTTACTTTTAAGCAGTTTTTAATTTTGTCCTGACCATTGATTTTTTATGACACTTATGTATTAGTACTAATATAGTTAAAAAAATGCATCGAACTTTTTAATCGGCCATAAAGTTATCTGACAAATTACAAATGAAAAAGCTTTTCATATTTTGCCTACTTTGTGTAGCGTATTGTATGTTTAAATTTAAAACAGTATTTTTACCCTTTTTTAAATAATAAATAGAAATTGCATAAAAAAATAACCAAGGAGAAATTATATTTTTATTTTAAATAGCTTACCCATAATAAAAAAGCACAACATTTGTTAAACAAATAAAGATTATAAAGAAATTACCTTTCTTTTTCTTTTTTGTTAAAACTGATTAAACCTAGAAAATAAATAAGCGGAAAAACATTTAAGCTCATAAAGTTTATCGAAAATAATTTTTACAACTTTGGACGACTAAATAGGGGTAAGAATATTAAAATAGGCTTTATTAATTTTTTAATGTTTTACACAGCTGTTCAGTTTTTTTTTAATTAATATGTTTTGTTTCATTTGGTCCCGTCATTTGTAAATATTTTAAATAAGTAAATAAACATTTATGAAAAATAAAAATACTTTTTAGTGATTTCTCTTGGGTACTTCTGTTACAGCTTCTTTAACGCCAGTCTTTACAAGTATTAGTTTTGGAAAACTAACAGTCATTTTTTATTAATTTAGAATTGGACCTTTCCTTAATTGACCCTGTAGATCCAATAAACATTTTTTTTGTGGAAATTTATTTTCTAATTAAGCAGGACTTGTTAAGAAGAGGCATTTTTTTCGTAAAGTTCCCCTTTTGTTAGAACTCTTAAAGACACGTTGTATAAATATGATTTTTGTAGCATTAACATATTTATCTGAATTTTATGGGAAATAACTTGCAATTTTTGGTGCTTTTATATACGTTACTTAAAATAACGATAAGGCTTCAATTATGTAATGAATAACAGTTGCAAATTTAGGAAAAATATTTTATAGTTTTTAAATTCACGTGGTAACTTTAAGATGAGTTTAACATTGTATAAAAAAGCAAAAAAAAACCAAAAACTATAGAAGAATAGTAGATGTCGCTTAAAAACTTAAAGTACAGAGCAAGAACTTTGGGGAACCTATGAAGTTTTTTTAAAGAATTAATGTTATTACCAATATTACGTAAAAATAATATTTATACAGTTACGTTTTCGTGCCATAATAATAAAATATGTTTTAAGGGTAATAAAATATTTTAAAAAGTTATATTATATAAAGGTCTTTTATTTTCAAGTTTAATATTTTAACCAATAGCTTTTTTAGTAAATTCTATTACCAAAATATGTTTACAAAAGAATTTTAGAACAGTTCACTATTAAATGTTAAAAAACACTTTCCTAGCACATTTATTTTTTTGGACATTCATCGTTTTTCCTGCGTGGTCTTCAGGTTACTTTTTAGAGGCGCATAAAACAAATTTGTATAGAGATGTTAAATAATGTTCATGTTTAATGAGCCCTTTTTAAAGCACACTTTAAAACAATTTTGGTGAAACTAAAACTAATTGATTTAAGAAATAATAACCAAAAATTAGTGTTCTTGAAAAAAATTAAAATATTTGTGTAACAAAAAATTGGTTATAGAATATATATTTTTTTTTAGTAGTGAATTAAAATAATTTTTAAAGCTAACAAATTTTTATATGTTACAACTTTTTATTACTAAAGTTTGTTAAAAAAGATATGCATATTTTATGTTTACCAAATTACTGTCCATTTTTAAAGTAAGTGCATTTAGAGGGCATTTATAATCGGCTATATAAGGATAATAGCCGAAGGCGCTTACAGTAATAAACACTTTTATGTCCTTTAAACATACAAAGTATTATTTACAACTGAGGTTAGGTATACAGATGGACACTGAGTAATGTATAGTTAAATGAAACAAAAGTGTTCATTCTGAATTTTTTACTTTATTAAAAATTAACTATTTAAAATAATTTTTTTACTGTTTTCATTAAAAATTAAAAATGTTTATATATTCTTTTAATGAATCTAATTTCTAAAAAGATATTTAAGCTCAAAGACAGTTCCGGCCCGAGGGGTGAGCCCGTGAGGCGACCGCCTCAGGCGGTATGTTTCCAGGGGCGACAAAATGATCCGCTTAAACATAAAATGATGTTTTTCCTTTTGCGTAAAAAAAATTAAACATTATTTATATCAGGGATTTCATAAATTTGTCAGGGCGCGGACCACTAATTTACCCAATAATCTACCAGTATATTGTAAATTAATACGTATATACAGAATCAGCCAAATAAAGTCGTTCATAGGCAATGTGTGAAAAGAAGATGGTCTAACGCAAATGCCAAATGCCGGCATGTACACATTTCGGATAGGATCACTGATTGTACTTATCCAGTATATTTTTAAAGATTTCAATAAACTGAAAAGCACCGTTACACTTAAGCTTATAAAAAGACGACATCGTCAGGTCAGAAAAGACTACTGTTTTTCATGTAAATTTTTATTCTTAAATTTTTAAATACCGTTTGAGCTATACTTTGAAGACGAGTGAATCGGAACAAATTTATTTATTCTTTGCTTTGGGTTGGCATAGCAAATTCATGTATACTGGTACTACAGGAAACAAATCAAATAATTTTGAAGAACTAAGACTGAAAATTGTCAATAAAAGTGGCAGAATAACAAGGGAAATGGTGTTAAATACCCAAAGACATTTTTGCGAAAATTTGTATCATTGTCAGTTAGTAAATAGGGGTCATTTTTAACACTTATTAAACCATAGAGCCGTTTTACCATGATTTGTTATTGTTTAAAGATAGCTTATTAAATTGTTTCTTGTTTAAAATTAGCCCATTAAATTGTTTCTTGAAATTTATTTTGCGTTTTGTAACTGATCAAAATGTTATGATATCTAGGAAACTAATTAATTTAGGTATAACATATGGTCAACAAAAAATGCTTAGAATAGAGTCAGCAATCAAAATGAACAATATTATACAGGGTGTCCCATTTAAAAAAAACAAATCCTAAACCTATACCTAAGGATAACATATGCCTAGAAATTTACCATAGGTTTCTGATAGATTTGTGAAGATAAGTAAGTTACAACAATTTTTTTAATTTTTAAAACACGTCCGTCTTCATTTTTGCATTTTTTTAAAGTTTGTTATGTTTACAGGGTGACAAAAAATATGATTTTAAATTCTGCTTCGAATTTTAACTACTTTTTATATACCATGTTATATACTTTAATCGAGAAATTTACCAATTACGTAAATAAAGAGCAAAAAAACTAAATTAATGCTTATTTTTGGACAGCCTTAGGTATACAACTTAATTATATAAAAAAACCTGTTGCCACTCATTAATATCGACGTGTCCCACGACGACCATGACATATTTTTAATTTTTTTAATTTTTCAATAAAACTTTTGAATTTTAAAAGAATTTGTTCAAATTTATATTTCTTTACATATAGTAAATTTATTAATAATTATTGACTTTGGCAAAGCACATGACTTGAGTAATATGGTATGTTTTTGATTTAAAAAAAAATAATTTGGTTGTCGTAACTTATTTTTGGGTCACTTTGTATATATGAATATACCAAAAAACTGCTTTTAATAACAAATATTGACTTGTCTCATTATTTTGCAAAAAAATAGCATTTAAACTTTAAATGCGAGTGTTCCAACTTTCATGTCTTCACAAGTTTAAAAGAAATCGATGGTAAATTTCTTCGATCATTATTAATTTTAGTTACAAGATATGCTACATAAAATATAGTTGAAATTTTGTGCATAATTAGAATGTAAGTAAAAAAGTTACAAAAAAAATACAGTGAGAGACTTAGCTTATATTTGGGCCACCCCTTGGGCCACCCTTAAAAGATGAATTTACCGCAGCTTAAAATTAAGATTAATGTGTTCCAGTGTTTTTCATAACAACTCACTTACTTTAAAATGAAATTGTTCCGACATACGCGTCCCCACTGTATGTATAAAACACACTTTTGGGCCAAAATTTGTTTAGTTCCTTAATAGTAATAAAACAATCTTTATCATCCTGTATCAAAAAAATTACAAACTTTAAAATTACTCTTTGACATAAAAATAAGCCTCATAATCACCTATTGAAATTATAAGTATCACATTTATTTACATCATGTTAAAAATTATACTTAAAAAGTACTGGTTAAATTAGAATAATCTTGATTTCTGAGCTTAGGGCAGCAAAATCTTAGCCGCCTCAGGCGCCACTTTTCCTCGGGCCGGCCCTGGTCAAAGACTAAAGACTTTAAAATAATAATAATAACATTTCTGTTATAACTTTTGTTACCTTTCTTGAAAGTATAGGAGACCTTTTTTCATGTAATTTCCGATGAAAATAGTAAAAACTTAATTGCCAATAAATATTTTTCAGTAATTGACAAAAAAAAGTTATTTTACCTAAAGTTATTTAGTCCTTGACCCACAATATCTTTTAAACGGTTAGATTTATTAAAAAAGTATAAAAGGCCCTTTTTAGAAGGTTTGTTTAATTGTCTTCAAAAAACTTTTCTAAAATTTTGCTGTGTAATTAACAAATAATAAGATATTTTTTTTTGTATTCGACTTCTACTTATTACCCACATTCATTACCCAAGGCTGTCATAAGATACGTAAAATTTGCATATTTAATTTTTTTCATTAATAAAAATGTAACATAGGCTATGAATATTAAAAAAATTAATTGATTGATCTTTAAAAAGCCACGTGGCATGTAAAAGTATAAAATAATATATTTTGTTATATAATTTTTGTTGTCAAATAATACTTTAAATTGTCATGCAGTTAATTTTTAAAAGAACAATAAATTTGGTATTTGTTTAAATAACCATAGTTTATGTCACATTTTTAAAAGGTATAATTATTAGGTTTTATAAAGAAAGAAGAAAAAGGTTGGAACCGCATCTTATTATCTTTATCTGTTCCAAAGTTATTTGCGGTTAAAATGGATCAAAATATAGTCGGACACCATGTACTAAAAATATATTTATTTATTACTGATTTTAAATCTCGACAAAGTAAGAAGAAACATATTTGAAAAAAGTAATAAAATTTTAACCGACATAAAAATTCAACAAAACTGACTGACTGCTGAAATTCATAAAACATAATATAATAAATGTTCGCCACATAAGCTTCTTTTATTTGACGACTGTCAACTTGTTGATCCTTGTGTCTTCACTTGAATGGCTACAAACGCTGCCAAGTGGCAGACTGCCCTTGTTGGCGCGCCCCCAATTAACCCCAACTTCTTGAATCCGCTGCACTGGAACGTATGACATGTTTGCCATAAAATCAGTAATCCTTTGATTGTGTAACACAAAAGAAACTTTAGCTTTAAGTTAGTTCTAGTCGCTTTAAATTGAAGAATGGAATAGGGTAAATAAGTCTCTTTTAAATTATGAAACTGTGTATTTTTCTAAGAGTTAGAATAGATTTTTGGCGTACACATGAAAGTATCTGTTAATTAGTTACGTCCTCTAATGGTAGGTTTACATCTGACATTTATTGCATGATAATTTATGATAGACAGAAATTCCGGCTAATGTAAACGGTCAAAAATTTATTCTATTCTATTCTATTTTAGGTTTTTGGCTTTTACACGTAATGTATTCAGCTATGGTCAAGTGGTTGTGGTCAAAAATTTATGTCCGATAGAAATGTTTTATTGCTTAAATTATCCAGAATTTCTGTCTGACATAAATATCAATGCAATAAATGTGAAATGTAAACCTACCATAAGCCTGCAGATTACAAAAACTATTAAATTGTTCATAAATCAACCGTATACATGTATAACTTATATGGTTTTAAAATACACGATTCAATTGACCATCGTGTTTTCTGGTAAAAGTACGAAATCCGAATAGAAGGCGACCTTCACCCATCTGTTTACCAGATAAAAACTGTTTTATATTAAATATATTATTATTAAACAAAGGTATCGCTACACACCTTGTATAATGGTAACCCTTATTTTTGCAAATACATACTAATGCTAGGTACTAAAATATATATTTTTAAATAATACAGAATGTTAATAAAAAAAAATAGGCTATTGCACTTTTAGAGACACTCAGTGTTTGACACCAAAAATGTTAAGCCATTTTTATTAGGCGCTAAAAATAACAAATTTAACCGTCCTGCAAGGACCAGATTTATTAAAAGGCATCCGGGTAAATCAGTACAAGTTACAGCAGTATGCAAATTATTTCAAAAGTTTAAACGTCGGTTTTAACAATGTAGTAGCGTAGGTAGAAAATACATTTAAAGAATTTAATTGAAAATGGGTCACCAGTTACATACAAAATGGGGTAACATAGGTTAAGTGTAAAGTTTAAATTTTAATAATACAATTAATAATTTATTAAGATTTTTATACACCTTATTGAGAGTCAATAGTAACATTTTTGATCCCGAAAAAAATTATTTTAATAAGAAGTTTTGTTTTTAAATATACAAGGTTATTTTTAAGTAGATATATTTCTTTTACCACAGTATAGATTACTAGAATATAAGAACCTTTTTAAAATAAAATTATGTTTAAAAATTCTTCGTTTCCGAAATACAGAGTGTTAAAATTTTAAGAAAAAAAAGCATTTTTTTCATAACTTTCCTACCACTCCAGATATGTCCACAAAATTTGGTGCACTTTTTTTAACCATTACATTACATTTTTGCTGTAAAACATAAAAAAAAACAGTAACGTTCAAAGAAGTAGTTCAAAATTGTATTGATTTTTTTTCATAAAAATGGTACGATACTTTAAGAACCAGAGATATCGTAAAAATGGGTATTTTTGCATTTTACATTTGGAAAAAATTCTGAGAAAATAATCCCGCACTTAAAAATTGCATTTGTTAAAATAAAAAACTATTGATTTGTTGCTTTTTTATACTCATTGGTTTCTTTTTTTATTATTAAAAGATAATAAAAGAGAAAGTTTGAATTTTATACAGGATGTTTTTTTTCTATCTTTCTTGGTTATAGTAATAATAGGAGCAAAATATAAATGAACAACCTGTACATATACAACTCGGATGCGTGAAGTTAAAGACAGATACTCCGTTTTTATTATTGCAAACGCTAATAACGGCAACGTCGCAAGAACACTAAAATATGCGCAAAACAACTTTGCTTCTGAAAATTACGAACTTGTTTTTTAAGAGAATTGTTTAAAAATACACATTTTTAGGTTTTAAAATGAGGTTTTCCTAAATAACTTGCTTTAGATGTGATTATTGGTACCTTGGTAAGAATAAATTATTTTAAAATATTTTCCAAAATATGTACATTATATGGCTTGTTAAAAATTCAATAAATAATATTTTAGAATGGTGGATATTATTTTATTGCGGATAGCATCTGAGTTTGGTTAGGTAAAAGTGATTATTGGACATATCCCAAAAAACACTGATTGGTCGAAAGAGAGGCGGCAGATCAACAGTGCGTGGTAAAATGGTTTCCAGTTGTTTTTAAAAATAAATATGGTAAACATTTTAAAAACTTCCATTTTGCCCTGAGAAAACTCAAATAATGTTAGATAATAAGTTTAGCCCGTAACCACAGATGAGGGTTTATTTTGACACCTCAGTCATTGCGATTTATATGTTTCTAATCACACCCACTATCTACTGAGGCTTAGAGGCTCAGTACTTTTTGTTGATCCAGTTTTAAGTAGGTTTTAAATATAATTTGTAATTATCCGCCATGGCGGCTAAACAATTAAATTTCGAGTTTCATACGGGTTCAAGAAGACATCAGGTTTGTAATTATGGTTTTTATTTTGTTGTCCGAGGTCATCATTTTTATTCAATATTTTTGAATTGAAACCGAATTCGGTCGGTTTTGTCCTTGAAAGTGGATAAAATACGGAAATAAGGGTTATTTAGAAAGACTGGTAAAATGGGCAAAATAAATTGTTTCTGACGATAGCGACGTTGACTGAGATGCTGAATATAATTCAAGTGACCATGACAGAAAATCAGAAATCAAATTGGACAAGGATATGACAAAAAATAACATAAACCCCCTTTAGGGGTTAAAATCATTTTAAATCGTGAAAAGATTTACCAGGTAGTGGGAACATATCGCACTACCGCTAAAAAAGTGTCAGTTAAAAAATAATGTTTTAAGAAAATTAATGTTTTAAAACTTATTTTGTTTAAAACATTAATTTGCCAGTACCATGAAACATACGAGTTATTATGTTATTTCATTGTGATGTGTTTTTTTATTTTATGGAAAAAATACAAGTTAGGTTACATGTTTATTTTAACAATGTTTACTTGAAAGTTTCTTGAGTTACACTTTTTTTTAGCGAGGATGCGACATGCTCTTTACAGCAATAATATATAAATCTTTATCCTTAAATGCTGTAAATCGCTTAATGTGTATCTTGGAGAAGTCTGTATTACTACGAAATTATAAACAATTAGCTGCTAGTACAAGAAATGAAGCGAAAACATGCATATAGCCGTAAAGTAAGATGTGTATCGATCCTGGAATAAAAATTTAAAAAGAACATAATGTTAGGCAAAAAAATACAAAAATTTAAACTGCAACAGATGTCCATTTAATAAAAAAAGACAACTTTGTTGTATATGCAAAATTTTTATTTGAGTAAAATGCATGAAGAAAATCTGTAGGTACCTACTGCATAGGATTAAAAAATCTGGTTAGTGCCACTGCACGTTTTTACAGGATTTATTTTCCTTGGTTTTAATTACAGTTTTATTAAAGACAAATTTTTAATAAAATATTACGGTAACCCTGGTTAGGGGCTCCCGCAACAAAAGGTGGTGGCTTATTGTTTGATCTAATCGCTTTTCCTATAGGGCAGTCCCGGGCTAGCTAGCCGAAGATTAGGGGGTAAAGCGCCACCTGTTTTTGGCCCTAAGGTTAGGAAAAGCGACGGTTTGTAACTATAAAAACAGGAAATTACTGTAACCAAAAACAAAATAAAACACCGTTATTAAAATATCTAAACCACACACAATCCTTTATTATGTTCTTAAACGAACCTACTGTATTACATTTACTACTCAGAAAGTAGTCTATCAGTACCTCGAGTGCTTAAACTATACTCTTAAGACACCGGAGCCCTAAGCCCAGCTCTACTAAACCAGCTGTTTGCTGTCACGTACAAAATACCCTCTTAACCTAAGTTTTAGCTGTATGCAGCGTAATTTTAAAAGGTGAAAAATGTGTAGTTTAAACCCACAAATGAATATAAAATACTTAAGTAAAACGAAAAACAGTAACAGTGGTGGTTTTAAAATGCATATGTTACATATAGAGACTGGTACCTCTGGTATACGTATACTTGGGCTTACAGATAAAGAAAAAAACAGCAACAACAAAAAAAGTGCTTAAAATCACTTAGGACTATTCACAAGGTAAAGCTAGATCAGTCTTAAGTAAGATATTAAAATGTCTGTACGCCGATGGTTATTTTAGTTATTGTGATCAATAAATACCTGGGAGGTGACTCAAACCTGATCAACTGGAAGTTCGGTGATGCTTAAGTTGCTAGTAATAGAGTGGACCCAAAACGAGCGTGGGTGTCCTTCAGGCCGACTGGACCGTGGAAGGTTGTAAATCGGTAGATCTGGCTGTAGACGGTGTCCCCAGTGCTGGTTGTACAATGAAGTGTCTCCGAGTATTATGTACTCGTAACGGATACCGTAAGGTACGGTGGAACAAAAAAAAGGCCTAAAACGAGTGTTATGTTGTACATTTGCATTCTCTTGGATGTGCGATTGATAATAAGGGTAAGTTTAGTGTCAATTATATTAAATTATGAGAAATGTGTTAAGTAAAATGACATTTTTATAATTAAAGTTAGCATAGAACGATTAAGATGTGATAATAGAGATAAAATATTGTATTAATTAGTAATGATGATATGAATAAGGTCTTGAGAGACTTACCAGAAGATGGAGGATTGGCCTTTTTGGTATTAAACTAGCTAGCTCGAGGAAAATTTACTCACAAGAGTTTTTATACTTTCCACATACAGATCCTCAACTTAAGAGTTACACTAATTGTGGAAAGAAACTTTCCTTTTTCTCAAAATCCGTTAAACAACGCGTTAAACCTCGCCAGCAGCTCTGCTCAGAATCGGTTTAAAAGTGAGAATGGACCTAGTCCTACCAAAAAAGATTAGCTATTTTTTTCTTTGAGTATTTTTTTTTCTTTGACCGTTGGTCAAGGTACAATTTAGAATGAATCAGTACAATATCCTTTTAGACTATGTACATTTCTGGCCTGTCATATGTCAGTCAAGAACCTTTATGACAAGTAAGTAAACAAATCATAAATTGATTAATTAAATATGGTTAATTATTATTAATAAAAGAAAACATCCAAAAAACACAAAGAGGTACAATACTCTTCTGGCTAAATCACGGCCTGATTACTGATAATTTTGAAAATGACTACTTTAGTACTATAAACAGTCAGTTTAACTTATTGTTTTGTTTCGTTTTAGCCGTTTAACCCTCCCTAGCAATGAATATTGAAAGTCTACAGGAAATCCAGTATCACCAATGTGTAGCGATACGTAATAAAGACAACCTTAAACACAACCCACAGAATGAGGCGCTATTAAACAGAATTGTAAGACCAAAAATACAGAGAATAAAATATATTTATTTAACATGAAGTTACATTTACTTTGCCTTAAGAAAAACCATAATGGCTACAGACAGGTAAGCCTCTAATATTATTGGAAGAACCGATTTTATTGTTTGGGGAAAAATAAACCCGTAACAAAAAATGGAATTTTTCCATATTTTTTTACATTTATAAAACTAAATATATGAATATATATATATATAAAAATTATCTTATACAATATACATGTTCATAACAGCTCTTTTTTATTTAACCATTAACATTTTTATAATGAAGATGGTGTCAAATTATTATGTTAAAACAATTTTTGTTAACTTTTTTAATTAATTTTAATTTATTACTGGGATTGTCCTATAATTCTATTATTTGCCTATTTTAAATTTTGGAGAGTCTTTTAGTTTAGGTGTTTTAAATCGAATGATTTCTAGAAATTGTGGATAGTATCCACAGATGCACACAAAGAAAATATAATATTAAAAAATCTTACTACACCACTGGATTCTACGTAAAAATATTTATTAATATCAGTTTTTACTTTTATTGTAAGTTTCAAGACAACTGAAATAGGAAAGGGGTCCGAAAATGGAAAAAAATAATTTTGCCCTGTATGTCAGAAACGAAGAGGGTCATAAAAATATTTTAGGGTCATCTTTTGTTTATCAAAAAGATGCAACACTTTGCGAAAACCCTCTAATAATAACCAAGATTTCCTGCAATTGTCACGAAATCTGGACACTCCATACTTAAAGTTTTTTATCATCACCTTTATAATGATGTCTACCTTAGAAACATTATTATTTATGTATTCAACCTTTAATTTTTGGAAATAAATAAGAAAAAAAACTATTATAATAAATACAAGGTGACCATTTGAAACCAAAACAGAGCTAATTTTTTTGGGCACTTCAGGTCATATAAGGAAAAACGCTCCGACTCGTTAATTATTGATTTTAGGGAAAACATTTTTTTGCCATTTTTACTACCAGAACTGCAACCCTCTAGTAGGGGTGAGACTCACCCCTAAAATCCTAAATAGAAAGAGGGGTTAAGTGATGCCTTATTTTAAAGTACGTATAGTACGTATTCTTGTGTCTAAACTTTTGATTACAAGTGCCACGTTTGAAGTCTGCTATTATTTTCGTTGATACGACAGCTTTTTTAAAATATAAGTCATTAGTTTCGAGTCAAATTTTCTTGCTAACCATATTGGTCTCAGTGGTTAGTAGTGTATCCCCCTACTTGGGCGTGGGAACTTTTTGGGCGCGACTACCGCCAGACCTACTAGGAACTTTGATGCTACTGCGCATGCACGTCATATTTAGGAATCTTGCGCAACGCGTTGTTTTGGGTGTGGTCAATCTGTCAAATGTCATCTGTCATCTGTCAAATGTCATCTGTCACCTGTCATATGTCAAAATCTCTGACGTCATTTAAAATTTAGGAATCTTGTGCAACTCCATATTTAGGGACGTGGTCAATCTGTCATCTGTCACCTGTCAAATATCACGTACTTAGAAAATGGTGCCTGTCAGCTGTCACCTGTCATATTTTGCGAACCACTTGGTGTCTGCTTACGTGTATGAGATAAGGCATTGCGCATGCGCGAAAAATGATGTCAATATAACCTAGAAATAAGGCATTGATTGAAATGACATAACCTAAATTTATAAGGATAAGCCTTCGGCCCCACGTCTAGGGCTCCGGGCCCCACGTTTAAGACCCCGGGGGCCCCATGATCGTAAGTTAGCTTCATACGTCATATACTTTAGTCAACATAACCTTAAACTTATCTTAGCGTCTTACGCATGACATAACCTAGAAATAGGGTATATTATTGATTGACATTAGTTGCAGACACGTGGTTTATTAAATATATCGACAAGATGGTGCTACGTCATTAGGTTAAACTAGTCAACATAACCTCAAACAGTAGGGAGAGATAGAGAGTTTACGGACCTCCGTCCTCCGGAGGAGCTTATTATCTCAAGATCTCTGACGTCATTCGAAATTTAGGAATCTTGCGCAACGCGTTGTTTAGGGTGTGGTCCCTACTATCTGTCAAACCATAAATGTCATCTGTCACCTGTCAAATGTCATATGTCACCTGTCATATGTCAAAAATCACGTGACTAGGAAAATGGCCGCCATGCGTAGGATACTTGCGCTATGGTCATAAATTGATTTGCGCAAACGCGAAAATTCCAAGTCATGCCGTCCGGGCGCTATCGACTAAAATCGTTATTTAACCTTGATGATGAGTCATCAGCGCGCGGTTTAAATTTTTTAAATATAGTATTACGTCATAGCTATCGAATAGCGAAAACCGCATGACGCCATCTTTAGCCATAAGGACGCTACAGCTGTTTAAATTATGGCGAGAGACACCAACCAGCGAGTAAGACGGTAACCCCATAGCAAAATCAATCATAGCGGCCTTATTATTAAACTTAGAATAATGAAACTTGAACAAAGAATAGTTGCTAACGACAAATAATTTTAAGGTCAAACTTGTCACATGATAAGCCTAAACTTCTAAGAATTACGGCCCCCGGCACCCCGCGCCCACCGCTTAAGCCATCGGTTTAAGCGAAAGACGCTAACAAAACGCATGCGTTAAAAGTCATTCTTTTTTAAACAATTTTTTTTAATAAATATAACACTAATTTTTTAAATAAATATGTTATTTGAGAGTAAATAGGGCCTTAACAGTTTTTAACGTATATTTCGGTTTCTAGTAGATCGATTTTAGTTGTTCTTTTTGCTAATAATTTAATTTTTATAAATCTACAAATATTAATACTAAAATTTTTAATAATTATGTTATTTGAGTGTAAATAGGGCCTTAACATTTTTAAACGTATATCTTGGCTTCTAGTGGTTTGATTTTAGTCATTCTTTTTTCAAACAATTATTTTTAATAAATATATTAACACTAATTTTTGAAATAAATATGTTATTTGAGAGTAAATAGGGCCTTAACAGTTTTTAACGTATATTTCGGTTTCTAGTAGATCGATTTTAGTTGTTCTTTTTGCTAATAATTTAATTTTTATAAATCTACAAATATTAATACTAAAATTTTTAATAATTATATTATTTGAGTGTAAATAGGGCCTTAACATTTTTTAACGTATATCTTGGCTTCTAGTGGTTTGATTTTAGTCATTCTTTTTGTAAACAATTATTTTTAATAAATATATTAACACTAATTTTTTAAATAAATATGTTATTTGAGAGTAAATAGGCCTTAACAGTTTTTAACGTATATTAGAAATACAGGGCTGTTTTTGGAAATACAGGGCTGTTTTTAGAAATACAGGGCTGTTTTTGAAAATACAGGGCTGTTTTTAGAAATACAGGGTTGTTTTTGGAAATACAGGGCTGTTTTTGGAAATACAGGGCTGTTTTTAAAAATACAGGGCTGTTTTTGGAAATACAGGGCTGTTTTTAGAAATACAGGACTGTTTTTGGAAATACAGGGCTCTTTTTGGAAATACAAGACTGTTTTTGGAAATACAGGGCTGTTTTTTAACGCATGCGTAAGACCGTCAATAGGAGTGTAAACATGGCGGATTATGAAGATATGCGCCGAGCGCCACGTACAGAGGTTGCGCTCCACGCCTTATGACATAACCTTAAACTTATATAGTTCTTACGCATGCGCGAAAAAATGACGTCAACATAACCTAGAAATTCGGACACTGTTATGATTGAAACATAACCTAAAATTTATTCGGATAAGCCCTCGCCCCGCGTCTAACAATTAGGGCTCCGGCTCCTGCGATAACGCCCCCTACCTAACCGGCTCCTGCGATAACGCCCCCTCACCTAAGCCCTGGGGCCCCACTCGTATACGGTGCCGTATTTTAAAAAAACGCTGCCGTATTTAGAAAAACGGCGCCGCTGTTTAAAATACGGCGTCGTTTTCTAAAATACGGTGCCGTATTTTAAAAACGGTGCCGTATTTTAAAAAACGGTGCCGTATTTTAAAAAACGGTGCCGTATTTTAAAATACAGTGCCGTTTTTTAAAATACGGTGCCGTATTTTAAAAAACGGTGCCGTTTTTCTTAAATACGGTGCCGTATTTTAAAATACGGTGCCGTTTTTAAAAACGGTGCCGTATTTTAAAAAACGGTGCCGTATTTTAAAAACAGTGCCGTATTTTAAAAAACGGTGCCGTTTTCTTAAATACGGTGCCAAATTTTAAAAAACGGTGCCGTATTTTAAAAAACGGTGCCGTATTTTAAAAAACGGTGCCGTATTTTAAAATACGGCACCGTATTTAGAAAACGGCACCGTTTTTAAAATACGGCACCGTTTTTAAAATACGGCACCGTTTTTAAAATACGGCACCGTTTTTAAAATACGGCACCGTATTTTAGAAAAACGATGCCGTATTTTAAAAAGCGACGCCGTTTTCTAAATACGGCACCGTTTTTTAAAATACGGCACCGTATACGAGTGGGGCCCCAGGGCTTAGGTGGGGGGCGTTATCGCAGGAGCCGAAGTGGAGGCGTTATCGCAGGATCCAGAGCCCTGGTGTTGCACGCGGGGCGAGGGCTATCCGATAAATTGCAGGTTATGTTTCAATCATAACTGTGTCCGGAATTCTAGGTTATGTTGACGTCATTTTGCGCATGCGTAAGAACTATATGAAGTTTAAGGTTATGTCATGGGCGTGGAGCGCACTCTGTACGTGGCGCTCGGCATATCTCATAATCCGCCATGTTACTCTATTGACGATCTTACGTGCGTTAAAACGGCCTGTATTTCAAGAAACAGTCTTGTATTTCAAAGAAGCCCTGTATTTCAAAAGCAGTCCTGTATTTCTAAAAACAGCCCTGTATTTCAAAAACAGCCCTTTATTTCTAAAAACAGCCCTGTATTTCAAAAACAGCCCTGTATTTCAAAAACAACCTGTATTTCAAAAACAGCCCTGTATTTTCAAAAACAGCCCTGTATTTCTAAAAACAGCCCTGTATTTCAAAAACAGCCCTGTATTCTAATGTACGTTAAAAACTGTTAAGACTATTTACTCTAAAAATAACATATTTATTTAAAAATTAGTGTTAATATATTTATTAAAAATAATTGTTTAAAAAGAATGACTAAAATCAAACCACTAGAACAAGATATACGTTAAATGTTAAGGCCTATTTACTCAAATAACATAATTATTAAAGATTTTAGTATTAATATTTGTGAGATTTATAAAAGTTAAATTATTAACAAAAGAACAACTAAATCGATCTACTAGAAACCGAAATATACGTTAAAAACTGTTAAGACTATTCTCTCAAATAACATATTTATTAAAAAATTAGTGTTAATATATTTATTAAAAATAATTGTTTAAAAAGAATGACTAAAATCAAACCACTAGAAAGCCAAGATATACGTTAAAAATGTTAAGGCCCTATTTACTCAAATAACATAATTATTAAAAGATTTTAGTATTAATATTTGTAGATTTATAAAAATTAAATTATTAACAAAAGAACAACTAAAATCGATCTACTAAAACCGAAATATACGTTAAAACTGTTGAAGGCCTATTTACTCTCAAATAACATATTTATTTAAAAAATTAGTGTTATATTTATTAAAAAAATTGTTTAAAAGAATGATTTAACGCATGCGTTTGTTATGCCTTCCGCTTAAACCGATGGCTAAGCGAGCGCGAGGTGCATGAGCAATTCTAGGTTAGGCTTATCATGTGACAGAGTTTGACCTTGAAATTATTTGTCGTTAGCAACTATTCTTTGTTCAAGTTTCATTATTCTAAGTTTAATAACAAGGCCGCTATGATTGATTTTTGCTATGAGTTACCGTCTCACTCGCTGGTTGTGTCTCTCGCCATATTTTAAACAGCTGTAGCGTCTTATGGCTAAAGATGGCGTCATGCGGTTTTCGCTATTCGATAGGTATGACGTATTACTATATTTAAAAATTTAAACTGCGCGCTGATGACTCATCATCAGGTTAAATAACGATTTTAGTCGATGCGTCAACGTATGATTTGGAATTTTCGCGTTTGCCAAATCAATTTATGACCATACGCAGTATCCTACGCATGGCGGCCATTTCTAGTCACGTAGTTTTGACATATGACGAGTGACAGATGACATTGACGTGACAGATGATTTATGGTTTGACGGATGTAGGGACCACACCTAAATAACGCGTTGCAAGATTCAAATTTCGAATGACGTCAGAGATCTTGAGATAATAAGCTCCTCCGAGGACGGAGATCCGTAAACTCTCTCCCTACTGCTTGAGGTTATGTTGACTAGTTTAACCTAATGACGTAGCACCATCTTGTCGATATATTTAATAAACCACGTGTCTATCATGTCAATCAATAATATACCCTATTTCTAGGTTATGTCATTCGTAGACGCTAAGATAAGTTTGGAAGTTATGTTGACTAAAGTATATGACGTATGAAGCTAACTTTCGAACATGGGGCCCCGGAGGCTTAAACGTGGGGCCCGGAGCCCTGGGGCCGAAGGCTTATCCTTGTAAATTTAGGTTATGTCATTTCAATCAATGCCTTATTTCTAGGTTATATTGACATCATTTTCGCGCATGCGCAATGCCTTATCTCATACACGTAAGCAGACACCAAGTGGTTCGCAAAATATGACAGGTGACAGCTGACAGGCACCATTTTCTAAGTACGTGATATTTGACAGGTGACAGATGACAGATTGACCACGTCCTAAATATGGAGTTGCACAAGATTCCTAAATTTTAAATGACGTCAGAGATTTTGACATATGACAGGTGACAGATGACATTTGACAGATGACAGATGACATTTGACGAATTGACCACGCCCTAAATAACGCGTTGCGCAAGATTCCTAAATTTTAAATGACGTCAGAGATTTTTTGACATATGACAGGTGACAGATGACATTTGACAGATTGACCACACCCAAAATAACGCGTTGCGCAAGATTCCTAAATATGACGTGCATGCGCAGTAGCATCAAAGTTCCTAGTAGGTCTGGCGGTAGTCGCGCCCAAAAAGTTCCCACGCCCAAGTAAGGGGATACACTACTGTGGTTCAAACCGTATTCGAACCGTTGCAATTTTTTGTTTAGGTTATGACTATGATTTTTACTTTTTAGGGTAAATATGTACTTTAGTTTACACACAATATAAACATTTATCACTTGCCATGTAAAATGTTTACAAGAAATGACCAAAACAGCGTTTTTAATGAGTACGGTGCATACGCCCGCCCGACAGAGATAGGTATATTGTTTTTAACCCATTGTCCGGGATGTATTGAAACACGGTTAAATACGCGACGTACATGACGTCACCGTTTAGCAAGAAAATGTAATGTTTTTAAAATGTTTTGAACCGTATAACAACAAAAATTGGCTTTGGTAAATATTTTACCAGTTTTGTAGAATTAGGTAAAATTCATTTGATTTAAATGTTTCAAAAAGCTTTTAGAGGCTCCAATCAAACCAAAAGATTTACCAAGAAATACAAAATTAGTTAGGGATTTTTAAATTTTTCCACAATTGTAAATGATAAAAACTTTTTTTCCGACTATTCAAAAATGTATACATTATTAATGTAATTTTAAACAGGTAATATGGCTTATTATACACGGCCATTACTCACGCTCATTAGGTACCCAAATCCATTACCCACGGTTTTAAGGTGCTTTAAATGTGCGTAAAAACGATAATTTGTATAAGTTGTCGAAAACCTCGTTTTCTAAATATGATTTTTAGCCAAGGCCATTATTTATTAGTTGCAAATGAGTATAAAAATATTGAAAAAGTACGAAAAATTAACCAATAATAAAATAATTTAATCTTTTGAGTAATATATTAATAGTAGTAAAAAAGAATACTCCGCATCCAGCACAAAATACTCACTTCCCTCTTGTATGACTTACAACACTCCCATACAGCTCGTGCTGCAAAAGTCATACTCGTAAGAAATGAAGAACATTCCGTGCTTGTCTTATAATAGACTATTATAATGGTATATGCTTAATTTGTTTTTACTCTATTAAAAAAAAATTGCTTGACTGCAGGACTTTCTCATGATTGATAAAAAGAATTAGTTTACACTGAAAACGGACAGAGATTAGACTGTTTAAACGTTCTGTAAATGGTTAAAATAAAGACACTGGAAGTCCGAAATTCTTTTAGTATCAAAATATATATATATATATATTATCGCCTTTCATTTTGATTCAACAAGTTTATACTAAAAAAGTGGGAGTGGTCTATTTCTCAAAGCGCAACGAAATTTATTATCTCCCTTATATGAATAACGATGGTCATTTCTTTATTCTTTGACTATCAAGAATATTGGATATTGGTCATATTTGTCATAAAGATGGCTAAGAAAATAAATTGGTTTGATTTTCAATAAAATTATTTTACGTATTTTTGTGTCTAGACGTACTTAAGATATACATATTTAATGTGGTAATTATTATAGGGACAAAATTCCTTAAAATAAATAAAACAGTATTACTGGTAACCAAAAATTAAAAAATACAAATTTTACTTAAAATGTATGCTTAAAACTTATATACAATACAGGGTGTCCCACTGGGAACTGCTGTAATTGATTTCTCAAAAGGTAGGGTTTGAAAAATTTCGAAAATTAGGCAACATAATAAGGTCAGTTGGGGACATACGATAATATTTTAATAATTCTAACAGTTCCAGTTATACTGCAAGTTAATGTCAACTTCCTTATTTTAAATGGAACACCCTAACATATATTTTATTTTTAGATTCTGCCTAAAATTCTAAACATATTATATATGTATATAAATTACGGACTTGAGTTTACAAATAAATTTTACACTACACTACGGTCTGAGCTGCCATCCCGTCTCCCGACGTCAAGCCTCTCTATTAAAGGCATCTTCTTCATTTAAGTTACGGGCATCCTTTGTTTTTCGTATTAGTTCCATTCCATGATCTTCTTAGTCTTTCCCTTTTACTTTTTCTTTCAGGAGTCTACTCAAATACTCTCTTTGGCCATCTCTCTGGTGACATTCTTAGCACATGCCCGAACCATTTTAGGCCTCTCTTTTCTGCACGCTGTACAATTGTTTCCTCCGCTCTTATAACTTGTCGGACATGTTCGTTTGTTCTTTGGTCCAGCCTGGTTATCAGGTAGTCCATTTCAACTGTCGTCACCCTTCGCACCCATAGGTCGGACCCGTACAACAGTACCGACTCTACCGGCCCAATCGTTTTTTAGTTTTTATTGATAGATGACGGTGTTACCAAAGGCTATTAAGACATCCTACGACTCTTCTACTTTTTTCGAGTCGGGTCTTTACTTCTTCTGCGCCTAGTCCTTCTTTATTAATAATTGCACCCAGGTATTTAAAGCTATTGACTTGGTTGACAGTTCAATCATCTTTAATTAATATTTTAAAATAGGCGTTGGTGTTAACTGCTGGACATTCAGTTTTTGAAGAGTGACTTGTAGGTCCCACTGGGAAAATGCTATTTTGTCATTTTAGCATAAACTCAAGGCCATAGAAGTCTTGTGCTATAATAACCTGATCATCGGCAAAGCTTAGAGAAAAGAGACATTGCTCGTTGATTGGTATACCCATTCCGTAACACCTCTTTTCCAGTCCTTGAGAGCTACTTCTATGTAAAGGTTAAAAAGTAAAGAAGAAACGCAACCCTGCCTGAGTCCTTTGTTGTTTTAAAAGGTTCTGATAGTTTGTTTCCTATTTTAACATAGACGATGCTATCCTAATACAGCTCCTTTATAATTTTTAGAATAGATGGGTCTGTCTCTAAATGTTCCAGTGCTTTCCATAGTTTGCATCTTGGGATGGAGTTGTAGGCTTTTTCGAGGTTAATAAACGCCAGATGTATTTCCTGGCCAACAGCAATCTATTTTTTCAGTACTTGTTGCAGCACAAACAAGTTATCTATGCACGAGGGATCCAGAACAAATCCGCTCTGGTCCTCTCCAACTTTGTGTCCGATATTTTTCTTAGCTTGGTGTTTAGGACTTTTCCAAATAGACGACTTATTGTACAGTTGATACTGAGTCCTCTGTAGCATCCTGGATTGTTGCGGTTACTTTATTTAAATATTTACACCAAGTAGGATTCCCTCCATTGACTCGGCACGCTAATTACCTCACAGCACGGATTCATTAGTCTGATTAGACGCCTTAAGAGCTTGTTTCCACCATGTTTAAGAAGCTCTGCGGGAATATTACCTAGCCCGGGTGGGTAATAAATATTTAGTGCATCATCCACGTTGGATCCTCATTTCTTTTTTTTTTTGGTAGACTTTCCCAGAGCTTCTTTTGCGGCCTTGATTATTGCTCGTTTTAAATTAGTATACTCTTCATTGGCATCTTAAGATACAGTCATTTCATTCAAATAATTATCGAGTCTATTCTGATACAAAAGTTTATCATCATCATCATAGAAAAGTTTCAACCTAAACCTTCTACGATCTTTAGGAGGTATTTCCAATTCTTCGTCGTTATTATTTGTCGAAGTCTTTTTCGTCACTGTAAAAGGCACCAAGAGTCTGGCGCACACCAAATAATGGTCAGAACCAAAGTCGTTTACTTTAATTTTAGATTGATTACGATGACGTTTTATTATGTAGTCTAAAATTGACTTTTCTAAACATATTAAAGCCTCGTTTTCACGGTGATAGTTTTCGCGATAGTTGCTTTTATGATATGAACTATCACTATGTTAATAATTAAATAGTAGCTATCAAACTGTCGTGATAGTACTTTCGCACTTTCTCGCTGACCTAGATAGTTCGGCGAAACTTTCATGATAAAAGTTGTTTTTGGCTCACGAACTGCACGTGGTACGTAATTTTTACAATGAATCTTAAAAATTATTGTAGAAACTGTAAAGAGAGTAAAAATGAGCCGTAGGCAATTTGACATAATATATTTGTTGTAAAAATATAAAAGTTTTCATGTTTATGAAAAAAAAGTTCTCCCGATTTTAAAAACAGAGCGAAGAGGGACCATGCTGAAGAAATTCTGTTGCCTTTATAATCACTTTTTACATTAATAATAATAATAATAATAATACATTGGTTACTATCATGATAGTTTTTATACGTGTAGACACCTCAATTTTATAATAGGTCTATCGAGGGTACTATCATGAGAGCACTTTCACAAGAGAACTATCACCGTGAGAACGAGGCTTAACAATTAATAAGTACAGGGTTGTCAAAAATAATCGGTAAAAATTATATTGACAAAAACTTAAAAGTCAATTATTTTAATTAGAGAATCCTATCTTTTAATACCTTATTTAATTAATAATTAAGAATAAGGGCAAGTTTGAATAAGAATGTCTATTTTAAAAATGTATTGTTTTTGAAATATAACCAATTTAATATTATTTATTTATTCCAACTATGCTTTTAAGTACAGTTAGATACGGTGTAGTTGGCTATGAACAGCATTTTGTCATCAGGACCAACTAGAAGTCAAACTAAGCCGTACTTAAAAGTATTATTAGAATTAATAAATATAAAATTATAAACATTTTAAAAACTCTAAATATTTAGAATGGACATCCTTATACAAACTTACCCTTATTTTCATTGCTTTATAGGATAGGGTAATAAACGATAAAGGTATTTATTTAAAAAAATAACTTAAAAGGTTTTCGTATATATAATTTTTAACGATTTAATGTATTTTCTGACCAGATAGAAAAAATTGACAAAAATGTCTTGGGCTCGATTTTCGAAATTAGATGAATTGTGAAAACCGCATCCCGAAATCTCTATCAGTATCCGAGATATATGGCGTTTTTATTTTTTGACTATTTTGAAAAAAATTCTGTCATATTTGAAAACTTCCCAAAACGGTGTAAACATTCTTAAGGCACTTTTTTGAGTGAAATCCAATAGACTACACAGATTTTTCAAATTAATTTTTAGTTTCGTTAAAAATATATAAAGTTAGTTTTTTTATATAAATCATAGTTGGCCATGATTTCAAAAATTGCTAATTTTTTAGTCTTTCCAATGATTCTGATTGAAACTTTTTTATTTAGGAGGATTGCAAAAATGTATTTACGACAAGTTGACATGTTAAAGTGCTATTTTCTGTCTGGTAAAAATTCCGAGGTCGCAAGTGAATTATATTTGAATAGATTTCCTGAACGTCGTCATCCAGATGAAAGACTCTTTCAAGTTCTGAAATCAAATTTAACAAATTAGGAAAGCTTTAAGAAGCCGAGGCCAAGAACGCATGCAGTTAATGATGAAAGTGAAATTCAGGAACTAAATATATTAGGTGAAGTTTTAGACCATTCTAACACGTCTCATCGATCGGTAGCTGAGTAACAGGTGTTGGGAGAAACTAAAGTTTTAAAAACCCTTAAAAAGCACATATTCAAACCGTACAGAGTAAGAAAAGTTCATCATCTTCAGAATGGGGATTTCCAAAGAAGGCTTACATTTTGTGAGTGGTATGTGAATTTGTGCAGATTAAATAATAACTTCCATATGAACGTTATCTGGACAGATGAAAGCCAAATAGATACTTTAAGCATATAGCATATATAACAGGTTTAATTCATATTATTGGGCTACAGAAAACCCATATTTTATAGTGCCCGTAAACAGACAAGGACAACAAGGTTTCAATATTTGGGTTGGGATTTTGGGTCGTCGATTTTTGGGTCCCCAAATTTGCCATTAGCGCAGGTTCGAAATATCCATTATCAGCAAGATGGTTGCCCTTCGCATAACGTACGAATCAAAACTGATTTTTTTAATCAAGAATTTTAAGATAAATGGATTGGTACTAAAGGATCCATACTATGGTCTGCTAGGTCCTGCGACTTAACACCATTATATTTTTTTTTATGTCGAACAGTTGCGAGACGATTAGACCTGTTGAACTAATAAACGCTTATAATGCAGTGGAAAAAAGGCGTTTATTATATATTAGGGAAGAAGAAGCCAACTTTGAACATATATTTTAAGTTAGGTTTTTCCACAGGTTCTGGTTTTCATTTAAACTCGTTTAATTTTTTACACCAATTTTTTCATTTTAATATGTTCATAAATATAAAGTTTGCATTCAATTGCATTATTTTTTAGTCTGTGTTTGATAGTTAACATATTTGCATGGCCTAATTTAACAAAAATGAAACAACTGGTATGCTATTTACCCGACTTTCACAAGGGCCGTTTTTTTCCATGGACAACTACAGCAAAAATTAAAAAACCTAAATATCACTCAATTTTAAAGATCGGAATCGGAGATCGGAAAGTTTTCAAATATGACGGACTTACGATTTTTTCAAATTGGCAAAAAATGAAAAACGCCCTATATCTCGGATACCGATGGAGATTTCGGGATGCGGTTTTCACCATTCATCTAATTTCGAAAATCGAGCCCAAGACACCTATGTCAATTTTTTTCTATCTGGTCAGAAAATACAAGATTTCTGTTAAAACGGTCGGAATCGCACCACCCTGTACAGTATGTCCACGGATAAACTTTACAAATGGACCAAAAATTTAAATGTTTATAAATGTCGTATATGGCAACTGCTTTTGCTTCTTAAATAAACAAAAGATTCACGTGAAGAACTTTGTTTCGTTTTGTACAGGAGCTCCAAATACTACAAAAATGTGAAAATGGACCAAGACAACAACAAAAAATTACCAGTGTCGCCCATGAGAGGTTTGAGTTTAAAAAAAATTATAAAAATGGTATGCCATTTCCTTTTTTTAATAAAAATAATTTTTGAAATACCCATTAGGCTTGGAACAAATTTGATCTCTAGACTTTTTTATAAGATGCGCGGTTTTTGCGTGAATAAATAAAAACCATTTCTTGGCATGGTCATTTTGTATCGAATATATTAAATTCTACAGTGAAAAATCACCTTTGCTATTTATTTTTTAACCCTTAATTGCCATTTTCTTACTTAAGTATGCGCGTAAATATCAAATAATCAATTGTTCTTTAATTTTTATGAACTGATAAATTTTATTTTTAGTTGGGAGCATTTTCTTTTATGCATAAGTAATTAAATATTAAAGTTGCCCAAGAAAAAAATACTCATATTATTAAAACATTTAAATTTAATTTTAATTGAAGTCATTGTCATTATTTTTGTAAAAGCTGATTATGGGACGAAAATGCAAGAAAAGTAAAAACTAAATTTCATTTTTAATTATTAGTACCCTTTACACTTTGCCTAATTTCACATAAATTAATTTAAATAAATTATATGGGTTTCAAAATGGTTATCCCAGCTACATCCTTATTATTATAATAAAAAAAATGTGAAATCTTCTTCATTAAATTAATTTCTAACAGAATTTTTACATTTTGTCCAAAATACATAAATAAGACTACAAAAACGTAATGCTCCTTAAGAACATTTAAAATATTTATAATACCAAATGGAGTGGGAGTTTATTCTAAATCCGTTTCTTCTTGTCGTCCTAGTCGTACTGCTCACAATTTTTTTTTTTAATAATATTTGCACATTATTACAATTACATTACAAGTTTTATGTCCTATTGTTTTTAAATAATACATTTGTTCCGACTCCCTGAACCTCCCGCAACTTAATATACATATTGCTCAAAACTGTAAAGTTAGTAGGCGCGTGGGGGTCAAATTGACCCACAAGCGCAAAAAACGTCAATGGTGTTGTTTTTTGTGATTTTTTGGTTATCAGCATATACCTAACGAGGTTTTGGGAAGATACCTGGAGATTTTTTTCTAATTGTAAAAATCTTAAAGTTATTACTAATTTGACAACGCTGGGGTCAATTTGACCTCCGCGCGCCTACTTAAGGGTTAATAAGATAGGGATTTGACTTTGCCGAGAAATGGTTTTTATTCATTTACGCGAAAACTGTGCATCAAATAAAAATAGTTAAGGGATCAAAATTCTGTTAAACTAAATGGAAATTTTAAAAAGTATTTTTATTTTAGAAAAATGCAGTGGCGTACCATTTTTTACTTAAAAGAACCCTAAACCCTCATGAACGACAGTAATAATTTTTTTTTCTTGTATGCCAAATAATTTTTTTGGTGCATAGGAAGCATATTTAAATTAGTATAAAAGTTATTATAAAAACAAAAAACAATATATTTTTTAAAGTTTTAACACCCTGTAGTTTAAAAACTAAGACGTTTTGGACATACGTCTTATTAAAATTATATTTTATTGGATTAAAATAATTTTAAACGATGAACCTGTGTTTAGAGTTAGAAACCATTCTTTGTATCATATGTAACTTTATATTAAATATTTCACAATTTTTCATAATATATTGTGAACACCTAGTATAAAAGTATACATTTTGGGAATTTTAAAAATATAGATTTTTTGGGAATTTTAAAATAAGTATACATTTTAATTAGTTTACTTAACATTGGGAAATTTGCTACATAAAATATACGTGAGGTGTCAAGGTCTTACAAGTATAAATTAAACAATTTTCTAGGTTACTTTTATAATAATAAAATAAAAACATTAAACAAACAGCAATGCAAAACAAACACTGGAAAATTTGATATTTAAAAAAGGGAGAAAAGAAGTTAGGGAGATTATTAGATAAGAAGTAGTTAGTGAAGTCAAGTACAAAGTTAAAGTATTAGTTAGGCCCCCGTACGGGCTATCCCTAGTGGGGGTATGCCCGTACCAAATTAAGATAGTCAAATAAGTTAAATTAGTTTTTAAAAAATGCGAAGTTAGTTTTGATGGTCCACCAGTCTCAAGGTCCCAAGTAGATAGTTCCATATGGTACATTTGCCCAGTGGCGTGTAATTCCAAAATTCCACGTCACCTATGGTGGAGGCGCCCCCGTTCCCAGTGACCTTTGTGAAACGTCGGTTATGGTAAGCTGTGCCCGCCCCAGTTCCAGTGCCCTTTGTGAAGCGATAGGAAAAGTCGCTCATGGTACGCCCTTTCTACCCCTCAGTGTATTTGTGGAAGAAAATGCCATAAATATGGTAAAGGCGTCCCGTTCCCCGAAGAAAAATGTGTGTGAAATGACGAAGATGGGGAAAAAATATGTTGCGTAGCGTAGCTGCAAGGAGGTAGCAGTGTAGCTACAAAAAAATGAAGATAAGGTATATCTTCAGTTTTGAAATATGGCTAAATGGTGTTAGCCAGAGTTGTTGATGAAGAATATGAAATAGTTATTTGCGTCGAAGTTGTACGTTACGTCGTGAAGACGGAGTTCAGAAGCAGCATGAGGCTGCATTAGCACTGGAAGCCGCAGCTCTAGTATGGGGAAGAGCTCTGAAGTATGGTCTTGAATTATGGGGTACAAGACAGTTAAGCGGCCCTGAGGAAGCTCAGGATATGGGGAAATTGACATGAAGTTGCAGTAACCTGATGTGGAAGAAGAAAATGGGAATGAAAGGCGGATAATGGTTGTGGAAAAGAAGTACGGGACAATTGGCCAATGGAACGCACCATCAAGGACATGAACACGGAGGCAAGGTAGACCGGTACAGTTCGACAATGAAAGGATAATCTAGGACAGTATGTTATTTGTAATCGAGTGTTGTGTGATGTGTTTAGGTAAATCTGTGATATTTTTTTAATTAACTGTATTTTTTTTTGGTGTTTACTACTAGAAAAAAATAATTTTAATAATAATAATGATTTAATATGCAGAGAAAAGTAGCCCTAAAGTAAAATTTGATAATAACTCTTTTTCTAACCCACCGTATATGTTCCGTACACGCATATTTTTTTTGTTTACTTAATATATATTTCTTTTTGTTCTAATTTTATTTTTATAATATAAGTATTAACTATAATTATGTCGTAAATAATAATTAAATTGCAAAAGGGATTTTCTTTTAGTTTTCAATTTTTCTACGGTTATTTGTTTGCCGCGCTTTTTTAGCTTGGTCCGAGTCTATAGTAGGTTTATGGGCTCGCCAAAATTGAATAAAAATCAGTACGATTTCGAAGCTGTAAAGGGCCAGTGCGTCGCCTAAGGCTATCTCGTACCAGGGTACCGCGTCGTGCCATACAAGTTATCATTAGCTGGATCCAGACCAATAAGGTAAGACTTGGACCACTAATCTTCGTTTTTCCTTCTCTTAATTTAATTAATTAATAATTAAATTTATTAACAAAAATACAGTCCACTTTAAATCGAAAACTTTTTGAACCAGTTAATTAAAAAATGTTAATTACATACATTTAATGATCCTTCTTCGTCGGATTTTGTTATTTAAACTCTTTTGCTGTTTAATATTATAAAATAATTGTAATTTTAACAGATAAAATAAATTTAATTCAGGTATTTTTATTAAAAATAATCTCACCTTTATCGATCTGAAACATACCAACGTTTTTTTATAGTTGATGGTTGTTTGCTGGGTAGGCCTACTATGCTATCTTTATCCGTGTCACATTAATTTTTATTAATGCAAATTTAGGTTTATTTAATTAATTTGATTTAAAATAATTATTATTGATTGAATTATTGTAATTTTAAAGTAAATTATTTATTTTTACCAATTTTTGGTAGCGTTTTGAGTTTAGGCAACTTAAAAAATAATTTTCTCTTAATATTTTAATAAAAAATAATTTTCTAATTTTTCGTACTTTAATAAGAAGTAACTTCTCACCTTTTAATAGTGTAATAAAAAAAATATTGATATTATTATTTTTTAAAAACTCAAATTCAAATTTTTCATTTATATTCTTAAATATTTTTTATAATGACTGACAAAATTAAAAAATTAAAAGCTAATCGAGATGTATATGCCAATCGCATTCTAGAATTACATACTTTAGCCAAATCGGCACTTAAAGATGAATCTCATCATCTTTCTTTTAAAATGCGCTATTTGGGCCTAGAAGCTGCCTATAAATCTTTTGACAAATATCATTTAGCTGTCATTGAAGCAATCTCTACTACAGAGGGTGCAGATTTAGAAGCCGAGGACACAGTAAGAAGTACTGTCGATGGGTATTATTATGAAGTTTTAACCATTTATTCTACTCTTTTTGAAGAACCTCATGATACTGATACTGCAGATCAATCTCGAGTTCAAGCACCCAGTGTTAAATTACCTAAAATAAAATTGCCAGTTTTTAATGGAGATTTTAAAACTTGGCCTACATTTTATGATTTGTTTATAAATCTTATTGATAAAAATGACACTTTAACTAATATAGAAAAGTTTCAATACTTACTTACATGTCTTTCTGAAAATGTTTTAGCAATTATTAGTGGTCTTCCAGTAACTGAGACAAATTATCCCATAGCTTTGGAAACTTTAATAAAAAGATTTCAAAATAAACGTTTATTGGCAACTCATTATTGGCAGACAATTTATAACTTAGAAAAACTTCATAATAATTCTTCACAGCTTCTTAGGCAATTATTAGATACATTTTGTGAAAACCTAGATGCATTAACTAACTTAAAATTTCCTACTGAAGAATGGGATTTTATCATGTTCAATCTTCTTTTACAAAAACTTGATTCTGATACTGTACAAAGGTTTGAGCTAGAATATAGTTGCATTGAAATGCCTACTTTCAAATTGCTGAAAGACTTTCTCCTAAAACAATGTATAGCATTTGATTCAGTAGCATTAACTACAAATTCTGTATTGGCTGAGAAGCCACCTTACAAACATAAACAAAAAAAAACTTTTACTAGTTTGATTTCAAATTCTAATAAATGTTCTTTGTGCAATGCTAATCACTTTATAACTTCATGTGCTACATTTTTAAATAAACCTCCAAATGAAAGATTTACAATTGCTAAACAAAACAAACTTTGTGTTAATTGCCTTAAATCATCCCATTCTACAGTAAAATGTGATTCTACCTATACTTGTAAAAAATGTCGATTAAGACATCACAGTTTGCTTCATTTTCAATTAAATAGTGATAACCATACTTCAAATAATGAAAATAACCCAGCTCAGCGACCTCAAAATGTTCTGGTCGGTTTTTCTGGTTTGACTTCGGCTCCCGCCACCGTTCTTTTATCTACTATTAGAGTTGATATTATTGATTGTCGTGGCATGGTTCAAACTATCAGAGCTATTCTTGATAGTGGAAGCCAAAGTAATTTCATTAGTTCGAAGTGTTTTAAACGTCTAGGTCTATCAAAAATAAATTCTAATTTATCAATTAATGGACTCGGAGTAACTCCTTCGAATATTTCAGGATATGTCGATTGTCTCATTCGTCCAGAAGGTCAAGTAAATCCCAGTTTTCAGATCGAAGCTTATATTATTCCCAAAATATGCAATTCCATGCCCAATTATTCTTTTGAGGTAGATGACTGGTCTCACATCCTCAATTTAAAATTAGCTGATAAAAATTTTAACTCCCTGGAGAAATTGATATGCTCCTCGGGGCAGAGATATTTTCAGTATGTCTTCAAAGTGGTAAAAAATTCGGGTCGTCCAATCAGCCGATTGCTATTGAAACAATGTTTGGTTGGGTACTGACAGGTAAAGTATCATCTCCTTCACATTCTATTACGTCATTGTGTTGTACAACTGATGTTCCTCTTGATCAGATTATTAAAAAATTTTGGGAATGTGAAGAACCTCCTTCCAAGTTAAAATTATCTCCTGATGATTCAAGGTGTGAGGAAATTTTCACCCAATCTCATTATCGCACCGAATCAGGAAGATATGTAGTTCCTCTTCCTTTTAAGGATGTGGCTTCTGAGTGTGCTGACACTCGTTTTGTGGCTCAAAGACGGTTTTTCAATTTAGAACGCCGCCTAACTCAAAATCCTGAGCTTTACAATTCATATAGGGACTTTATGAAAGACTACATTGATAGTGGTCATATGTCTATTTTGTCACATACTGATTTAAATTTTAAAGGATATTATATTCCTCATCACGCTGTTCTTCGCCCTGAAAGTAGCACCACTAAACTAAGGGTCGTCTTTGACGCAGGGGCCAAAGTTTTAAATGCTCCGTCTCTTAATGAACTTCTTTTAATAGGCCCTAAACTTCAAAAGGACATCGTTAGCATTTTGCTTAATTTTCGCCTATATACCTATGTACTAACCGCTGACATCAAACAGATGTATCGGCAAATTCTTGTTAAGCCCGAAGATCGAAAATATCAAAAATATTTTGGCGCTTTTCGCCCAAAGATCCCTTACAAGAATATATTCTTAACACTGTAACATATGGGGTGTCTTCTGCACCATATCTTGCTCTTCGTACCATTCAACAGTTAATTTTAGATGAAGGCTCACCTTATCCTTTGGCATCAAAAGTGCTATCTTCTCAAATTTTTGTCGATGATATTCTTTCTACTTGTGACTCAATTGATGAGGCTAAAGTTCTTCAGCAAGAACTCATTCAGTTGCTCTTAAAAGGTGGTTTTGAGCTTCGTAAGTGGGCATCAAATGAACCAAGTTTATTAGATAATCTCCCCGAAAGTTCTTGTCTAATGAAGCCTTTTTCTCTGGATAAGGAAAATGATTCCTTTATCAAGGTTCTAGGTCTTCAGTGGCAACCATCATCAGACTCGTTTTCATTTCACGTTGAAGCCAAAGATTCTTCTTGCTCTAAGCGTGTGCTTCTTTCAGAACTGGCAAGGATTTATGATCCTTTGGGTTTTCTTAGCCCTGTAACCTTTTTTACTAAGCACCTAATTCAACAGCTATGGGCTACAGGTTTAGATTGGGATTCGGTTCCACCTACGACTATTAGCTCAAAATGGTTGACTTATAAATCTCAGCTACCTTCATTATCGTCAATTCTTATACCTAGACAAATATTCAATAAATCAAATTCATCATTTCAACTTCACGGATTTTCCGATGCCAGTGAAAAAGGGTACTAGGCTGTTATTTATATTCGCACTGTAAATAGCAATAATAATACAGTTAATGTCAATTTGGTTGTAGCGAAATCCAAGGTGGCTCCTTTAAAAAAGGTCTCACTACCTCGGCTGGAACTCTGTGGTGCTGTTTTATTGTCAGATTTGATTAATTATGTCCTCAAGTTATATTCGAATATTTCATTTAGTGTATTTGCCTGGTGTGATTCTATGGTTACTCTGTCATGGATTAAATCCTCGCCTCATCGATGGCAATGCTTTGTAGCTAATCGAGTTAGTCATATTCAGGAAAATACTTCTCCAAGTATATGGAGGTACGTTCCTTCTTCTGATAATCCGGCGGATTGTGCCTGTAGAGGATTATTTCCTCGATTTAGTTCACCATAGGCTATGGTGGGCGGGGCCTGAGTGGTTAAGCTCTGATTCGGCAAATTGGCCTATAATTGAGCAAATTCAGGAAAATGCAGCTTTAGTTAAAAGGGAAGAAAGAAAGACTGCATTAATTGTTAATGTAGATTCTGACTTTCCCTTGTACTTGTTAAACAAATATTCATCACTTTCGAAAATAAAGCGAATTATCGCTTATGTTTTAAGATTTATAAATCGAATGAACAAGAAAGAGACTTTTTCAGGCTTTTTTGTAGAGATAGAACTACATGCAGCTCTAATTTTTCTTGTTAAACAGGTACAAATCCAAATATTTTCTGAGGAAATTAAAAATATTCAGGGAAATAAATTATTATCCAAACCTTTTAGAAGGCTTTCTCCGTTTCTGGACAAAGACGGTGTTCTTAGAGTAGGTGGGCGTTTAAATAATTCACTTTTAAGTTATGACCAAAAATTTCCTATTCTTTTACCCCGTGTTCATCGTCTAACTAATCTCCTAATACAGGAATATCATAATCTAAACTTTCACCCAGGTTTGCAAACTTTACATTTTCTAATAAGTCAGCAATTCTGGATTTTATCCCCTAAGCGGGCTATTAGATCCGTTCTTTCGAAATGTGTTAAATGCTTTAGGCTAAATCCTAAACCATCGAACCCTATATGGGAGACCTCCCTGCTTTCGGGTCAAACAAGTAAAACCATTTAGTTTTACTGGTGTTGATATGGCGGGACCATTTTTTATAACCATGTCTAAACGACGAGGTTCAAAGAGTCAAAAGGCATATCTCTGCCTATTTATTTGTTTTGTCACTAAGGCTGTACACCTTGAGCTGGCATCAGACTTAACCACCGATTGTTTTCTTGCTGCTCTTCGACGTTTCATTGGACGCCGTGGTCGTTGCAGTAATCTATTTAGCGATCAGGGTACAAATTTCGTGGGTGCAAACCGTGAGTTACTAAAACTTATGAAAGCAGCTGCTGAAAGAGAGAAAATCTCGTGGTCATTTAATCCCCCTGCCAGTCCTCATTTTGGTGGTTTGTGGGAGGCGGCAGTCAAATCAGTAAAGACCCACTTTTTCGCGTTATTGGTAAACAAATACTCACTTATGAGGAGTTATCCACTGTATTCGTTCAAATTGAGTCAATTCTGAACTCGAGACCGCTTTGTAGTGTTAGTTCAGATCCAGCTGATCTTTCAGCTCTGACACCAGGGCATTTTTTAACCCTTGAACCTCTTACAGCGGTCCCGACTTCAGACTTAACTACGTTAAATATTAACCGCCTTAATCGTTGGCAATTAATCCAAAGGTTGTCACAAGATTTTTGGAAGCGCTGGCACCAAGAATACTTACACAACCTACAACAACGTTCCAAATGGATCTATCTCTGCACCTCCTGTTAACGTAGGTATGCTAGTTTTAATAAAAGATGAAAATGCATCTCCATTGCATTGAATTTAGCAAGAGTTACTGAGGTGCACAAGGGTAAAGATGGCATTTGTCGTGTCTGTACTGTAAGGACCGCTCATGGTTCCTATCAGAGGCCAGTAGTAAAACTGTGCCCCTTCCTATAAGTTGATTAGGAAAATTAATCTTAATTTTGGTGGGCGGAATGTTCCGTACACGATATTTTTTTGTTTACTTAATATATATTTCTTTTGTTCTAATTTTATTTTTATAATATAAGTATTAACTATAATTATGTCGTAAATAATAATTAAATTGCAAAAGGGATTTTCTTTAGTTTTCAATTTTTCTTACGGTTATTTGTTTGCCGCGCTTTTTTAGCTTGGTCCGAGTCTATAGTAGGTTTATGGGCTCGCCAAAATTGAATACAAATCAGTACGATTTCGAAGCTGTAAAGGGCCAGTGCGTCGCCTAAGGCTATCCTCGTACCCGGGTACCGCAGTCGCCATACAAGTTATTATTAGCTGGATCCAGACCAATAAGGTAAGACTTGGACCACTAATCGTCGTTTTTCTTCTCTCTCTTAATTTAATTAATTAATAATTAAATTTATTAACAAAAATACAGTCCACTTTAAATCGAAAACTTTTTGAAACCAGTTAATTAAAAATGTTAATTACA